>JACEIK010001741.1:16587-29950 GCA_018107945.1 Datura stramonium | reverse complement strand
TCAGCCTCGATCTTAGTCAGCTTATTCAAAGTTGCACCTGTTCAGAGTTGGTGAGTCCTCATTCTCCGAGGACTAGACTTTCAGTTTCTTCTATATATTTCATTTTCAGGATTGTGGATCTAGTTGGGGTCTTGTTCCATCAACTCGTCCAGATTAGAGGCTTTTCAGACTTAGTCATGTATTCAGTTTAAGATGTTTATACTTAAGTGATGTTTCTTTAGACTTCCTATGAAATTATATTCATGTTTTCTTCACTTTTCGATTAGTTGTATGCTTATGTTATGGGTCGACTTGGGGTCCCTTACCCCGTGTCTACGATCCAGGCCTCCGTTCGGGTCGTGATATTGATACCACAACTCGTGGTATCCGTCCATTGGATGCACTACCCAAGTTCCCTTTCTCAGGTTAAATCCCACGACCCGACAGGACGAGTCGGTTCTTCAGACAATGGTCTGTTAGGTCGTCCGTTGTTTCCCCTTTGATGACCTACATCAAGACTTCGCACGAGCCACACCACGACTCGTTCCTCCTTCCAACGAGTCATGGTTTTCTTCGGTTACATCGAATGGAGGTTTTAATACTCCTCCCCACGATTGCTCACCACGGTCCGTTGCTCCTCACAACGGGTCATCCCACGACCCGTTACTTTCCCCTAGGATGAGGACCAGTCTCACCACGACTTCAAACAATTGCTCATGGTATAAAACCATGAGTCATTACGTGGCTCGTTACTTCCAACTGCTACCCGGCCAGACCTCACCCCGAATGCTTCCCACGGGTCTTTGGTTGGACCAATAATCCGTTAGGTGACCCATTCTGTGGAATATTTCCCAGATTTTTCCAACTTCCATTTTTAAATCTTGGTTCTAGTCTTAGGAACTTTTGGGGTATTACAATATCTCCCCCTTGGGAACATTCGTCCTCGAATGTGGGACAACATACTAGAAAAAAGAGAAATGCAATCATTACACTCAAATATTGATCATTTAAATCGAAAACTGACAGAATGACTATCTCTAATTCAAACTACATGGCTGAATTGAATTAATGAATCATATATACATCCATATACATAAAATAAACTTGGGCACATGAACTGAACATGAAAAATAAATAGTGTTTTAGGGCCAAATTGATACCTCAAGCTGGAACTGAGCTGGTAGAGAATAACTATGGGTATCGAGCTATCATGTCTGGTTCGGCTTCCCATGTAGCTCCTTCAACATGATGATTCCTCTATAAAACTTTGACTGAAGCTACTTCCTTGTTCCTTAGCCTTCGAACCTGATGATCCAGTATTTCCACCGGAACCTCCTCATAACTAAGGCTGTCTTTCACCCCGACACTGTCCATCGGGACAACTAGATCTGGATCACCCAAACACTTATTTAAGAGCAATACATGGAATACAAGATGCACAGAAGCTAATTCTGAGAGCAACTCCAATTCATATGCCACCTTGCCGACCCGTTTCACAATCCGGTAGGGGCCAACATAATGAGGGCTGAGTTTGCCTTTCTTTCAAAACCGCATCATTCCCTTCATGGGAGACACCTTCAAAAACACCTAATCATCCACTTCGAACTCAAGTTCCCTCCTTCTCACATCGGCATAGCACTTTTGGCGACTTTGAGCTATTTTTAACCTGTCCCGTATAAGCTGAACCTTCTCCATGGCCTCTTGGACCGAATTTGGTCCTATCATTGCCGCTTCAACAACTTCAAACCAACCAATAGGCGATCTATATCTCCGCACATAGAGATCCTCAAACAGAACCATCTAAATACTAGAATGGTAGCTATTATTGTATGCAAACTCGATAAGAGGTAAATGATCATCCCAACTACCCTTGAAGTCAATCACGCATGCTCTCAACATGTCCTCGAGAGTTTGAATTTTCCGCTCTACTTGACCATCCATTTGCGGGTGAAATGTTGTGCTGAGCTTAACTTGAGTACCTAGTCCTTTTTGAAATGACCTCCAAAACTAAGAGGTAAATTGAGTACCTCTGTCTGATATTATGGAAAAGAGCACTCCATGCAATTGAACTAGATCCCAGATATATAGTTTGGCATAATCCTCTACCGAATCCGTGGTTTTGACCGGTAGAAAATGAGCGGCCTTGGTCAACCTGTCTACCACAACCCTAATGGAATCATATTGTCGATTGAGTGTGAGGAAACCCTGTGATGAAGTCTATAATGAATGCTTCCCACTTCCAAGTAGGAATACTGATATCTTGAAGAACACCTCCTGGTCGCTGATGCTCAACCTTTACTTGCTTACAGTTTGGACACTTAGCTACAAACTCCTGGATGTCCTTCTTCATGCCATTCTACCAATAGACATCCCGTAAGTCATGGTACATCTTGGTGGCACCTGGATGGATAGAATACTTAGATCCATGAGCCTCGTGCAACATCCGGCTCCTCAAATCATCAACATCTGGAACACATAAGCAACTCTGGTACCGAAGCACACCATCTCCCCCTTTAGAGAATACCTCTACCTTTTGATTTTAAATGACTTCCTTTAACTTGACCAAAATCGGGTCCTCATCTTGTCTAGCTTTTACATCAGTTACCAAAAGACTATTCTGATCTGTTTTGAATAATAATCCCACCATCAGTATAGTCAACCAACCGAACTCCCGATCTTGCAAACCGATGCACATCCCTCACCAGCTCCTTCTTGCCCTTATCCACATGGGACACACTATGCATAGAGAGTCTACTAAGTGCGTCCGCTACTACATTGACCTTACCCGGATGGTAAAGGACACTCATATCATAGTCCTTGAGTAGCTCCAAACACCTCCTTTGCCGAATATTGAGATCCTTCTGGGTAAACACACATTGTAAACTCTTATGGTCCGTAAACACGTCCATATGGACCTTATACAAATAATGTCGCCATGTTTTCAAGGAGAATACCACCACGGCCAATTCAAGATCATAGGTGGGGTAATTCTTCTCATGAAATTTTAGCTGTCTGGAGGCATATGCTATAACTTTTCCATGCTGCATTAATATATACCCAATTCCTATACTAAAAGAATCACAATACACCACTGATTTTCCGTGATTTTATGACACTTTTAATGCTTAGAACCAAGAAATTATGCACATTCCAGGTACGTTTATATGGGTATAAGGTATTTTGTGCTTAATGTGAAGGAAAATAGGTCTGGAAGTGATTTTGGTTGAATTAATGCTAAAAACAACTGAAAGGTGACTGCATGGCACTTAATGAGTCATTGGCAGGAGGCACGACTCGTTGCCTGAGGCGTGGACAAAAAGATGAAGTTCTGAAAAAGTGAAACAATGCACTTGACGAGTTGGAGGAATGACTTGTTACACTTGGTAACGAGTCGTGAGGTTAACCGTTGGGCTTTGAAGAGAACATTTCAACCAAGTGTCCAGTGAAGTTGACGAGAGACATCACGAGTCGTCATATGAAGGAATGACTCGTTGGCAGGCCACTGGAGCTATCAGTGAAGTGCACTGGATTTTTGTAGGAGTCAGTCCACGAGGGACCTAACGACTCATGCTAAGGCGTGACGAGTCATTAGGTGACCCGTTGCCAAGCCTGGGTATGCTGTTGAGGACGACTATTTTAAAGCAAGGAATGACTTGTCAGAGGACTGAACGATCCATCACCTAGCTCGTTGCCACTGCCGACCTGGTTTCTAAATTTATTTAGGAAAAGGACTTCTTGGTATTATAAATACCCAGTTTTAGGTTTATTTTGAGGGAAGATTCTTAGAGGATTTCTTGAAGGATTTTAGTCGATTTTTAGAGAGAATCTTGAACGATATTGTAAGTATATTCTTGAGAGAATTTTCATACACTTGTTCTTGATTCAAGACACGAAAGCTACATTGAAATTTTATTCAATCTACTTGGTTTTTATTCAACAATAATTTGTAAGTTGCAGTTATGAATTCTTCTATATTTTGTGATTGCAATAATACAAACATGAGTCGCTAAACCCATAAACTAGGTTTGTGGGAACAAGATAAATTAACACACATAGATAAAATACCTAGTGATTCTTGAACGGGAATTTATGCATGTATTGTTTTTCCCTTCGTTTTGATTGATTTTTGACAGTTGCAAACGTTAGGACTTGCCTTATTCTTACCTACCAGATCAAGGAAGTAAATAATGGGAAAAGGGATTAACAATGGAGATTTGAGGCTACCAACCATCATCTAATAGCTTGAACTTGTCCGGAGATAGATAATCCGATATTAAGGGTAAGGGTCAATTAAAGTACACCCGTATACAGACCAAGTTGCGTGGTGAAAATCATCTAGATAGGGGACCAACAATTTAGGTGAACTTAACTTACCAATATTGCATGTTAAACACCGAAATAGATCACTAGNAGTGTATAAGACTTGTGGTTATGAAATCTTGGGGAACACAATCCTAGTCTAGTTGTAAATTGAATACAAACCAAAGTTGATACAAGCATTCATTAATTTTGCTTTTATCATTATTCTATATTTTCCCCCCTTTGGAAATAAGTAAATCAATAGTAATAGATATTCACATTAACCTAAGTACTTACCATATTCCCTGTGGGATCGACCTCAACCTTTATTGGGTTATATATTTGACAATCGACCACTTATATCTCAATTTTGAGGTATAATTTGGGAGACATCAAATTTTGGCACCGTTGCCGGGGAATACGGCTAAGGCTTTTGTTAATTGTGTTAACTTTACTATTGGTTCTTATATTAGTTTTTTTTTTTTGTTGTTTTGGTTGCTTAACAGGTCTTAAGTTTGTGCATGCCTGACACTAAAAGTCAAGGAAATCTCTTGATACCAATTGATCACGAACTTGAGCTAACGTTAAGAAACCTAAGGAGAATGGCCAACATACATGAGCAAGAAACCGTGGATCAAGCCACAACAAGGATATTGGATGAAGAGCAAGCTTGGGATAGAGATCCGGAGTTAGCCAGAGTTTCTGAAGAGCAGCGTCTAGCTGTAGAAGCTGAACGAGCTAGATGACCTAGAGGTCCAGAGCACCAGGGACACCGATATTTTGACGAGGAAGATGATGCAAACATAGATGAAACTGGTGCCACTGGAGCGATAGTCCCTCCTCCTTTACCTGCTGGGGCAAAGTTTTATATTACAAGTGTAATGATTCAACTGCTGAATATGAAGGGAATATTTGCTGGTCATGCATCCGATGACGCCCATGCTCACTTGAGAAATTTCGTGGGTATATGAAAGGCATATAAGCAGCCAAGGGTCATCCAGGACGCAATCAGATTGAGGTTATTTCGATTCTCTCTTAGGAGTGAGGCGATGATGTCGTTGGCTGAGCTGTCGAATGACTGCATCACTACTTTGGGAGAGCTCAAGAGATCTTTTCTTGAAAGGTTCTTCCCACCATCCAAGGTGTTGCAACTAAAGGATGAAATATATAACTTCAAGCAGTTAAATTCTGAGGAACTCCATGAGACCTGGCTGCGGTTCAACAAAATGCTCAAGAAGGTTCCAAACCACAGGATTCCGGATGATACATTATTGGAGATTTTTTACCGGTCCCCGAATGCCAACACAAAGGCGGTTGCTGATACCGTCTCAGGAGGATCCTTTATGAGTCATAATTATGTAGAGGCTGCGAAGTTTCTGGACATGATCACTAAAACCAACAAAGCTTTGCATACTAGAGATTCGGAGGTTCCGACTAGTTCTTATATGGTTGGTATATCTGCCGAACAACGGAGAAGAGATGAGGAGCGTGACCAGGACATTGCAGAGATCAAGACCACCATAGGGTTGCTTGCCAAGCACTTAATGGGAATGGGAGAAGAAAAGTTGAACGCTGTAGGTTCTCAAGACAAGGCCCCGAGAAATGATTGTTGAGAGTCTGAGTCTGAAGATATGCTTTCCAAAGTGCTCAAGCAGATGGAGGCAACATAAAACCACTTTAAGGAGCTCTGCGCTGATATTTTTGGCTTAAACCAAAATGTGGAGTCGCATGCTATAGATATCAGGAAAATTGAGCTACAGATGAGTTAGATGTCTATCGTAGTGAATCAAAGGCAGAAAGGCACACTTCCCAGCAATACTGTTCAAAATTCGAAAAATGACAGCCACTACATGGCGGTCTCTACTAGGAGCGGGAAGGCCACAGTTGATCCACCGAGGCCAGTGGTAGTTAAAGAGTCAAAAAAGGCCCGGGTTGATAAATGATGATGATGTAGCAAATGTTGACAACCCAACTTTGGTTGGGGACTCAGATAGGAAAACTGCTCCGAGTAGTGCAATGGAGCAAGGAGATGCCAATGGGAAGGAGAAGGAGGCACAACAAAAACTCACAACAATTCCTAGACCTCCTCCTCCTTACCCCTAGCGCTTGAAGAAGAAAGCTAAAGATGGAAAATATAAAAAGTTTATCTCTATGCTCAAGCAGCTGTCGGTGAATATCCCATTGGTGGAGGCACTTGAGCAAATGCCCGGATATGCCAAATTTATGAAGGACCTCGTCATCAGAAAAAGAACTGTAAGTTTGAAACCTACTGTTAACCTACACCACTGTGGTGCCATCACTACACGGGTCCTAGNTGGGGAGGTTGGGTTTGCAAGGGCTCTTTGTGATTTGGGAGATAGCATAAATCTGATGCCGCTAGCAGTATTTAAAAAGTTAGGCTTGGGAACCCCCACATTGACTTCGATGCGGCTACTAAAGTCTGTGGGAATTTTGTTTGATGTGCTAGTCAAAGTGGAAAAGTTCATATTCCCAGCAGACTTCGTGATTTTGGACTGTGAAGTTGATTCAGAGGTCCCCATTATTTTGGGGTGAACATTCCTTGCAACAGGTAGGGCCCTAGTTGATATGGAAGTAGGGTAGCTGAAATTTCGGTTGAACAAAGAAGAGGTTACCTTCAACATTAGCCGAACCATGAAACAACCCAAGGAATTCAGCATAATTTCTGCATTGGAGGGTGGAGAAGAGTCACTTGATGAATTTTGAGTAGTCAAGTGACTTGCATCGTGCCGCGAAGTTAAATCAGGTGTTGCATGGGAGGTAACCCATGGAGGTGTTTTGGTGAAGTTTTAGTAGACAAAACACCTACGTTGTGCCGCGACGTTAAATCAAGAGCTTCTTGGGAGGCAACCCAAGTTGTAATTATAATAAAAAATTAGTGTTAACGTTTTTTGATGGGTGCAGGTGAATAAGATGGAAAATCTAAAGTTGGAACAAAAACTGAAACTTCAGTTCTGGTGCAGAAAAATCACAGAACGATTCGTCATATGACTTGATGACTCATTTAGCCATTCGTGAAGAGAACTGCAGAAAACAGGGGAGTAAAGAAAATGGGTAATAACGGTTCACTCAACGAATCGGATACCAATTTCTTGGATGCGTTTGAAAACCTTAAGATGACTTGCAGAAAAAATGGTTTCTAGGTTTGTCTTGTGTCTCCGAAACAAACGGTGGAAACCAAATGACTAGTTAAGTGACCCGTCCTGAAGCTACAGTAGGCCAAGGACCACGACTCAGGAAATGACCCTCGGGAAACACCACGAGTTGTTACTTGAGTGGTCAGGTCCCCAGGTAAGTTAACCTAACCCGACCCACGATTGAAATTGGGAACTTTTTTTAAAAATTAAAATATCACCACTTGTTTCCATTCATAAACTCCCCACAATCAAAGCTTCAAAAATTTCCCTCTTCTTTACCTCTTCTTCTTCACGCTAACCCATCGAAAAACACCATTGATAAATCATTACAGCACACACACTCACGGAAGCACGCTCACAACTGATATTGCACTCCATCTCTAATAACTCAAAATTGTAAGTGATCTTCCCCACACAAAATCTTTGAATATTTTTCTTTCCAATTCCATCAAGAAAAATGCGAAGACCCATGAATGAGGGAGCTTGAATGATTCTTCTATTTACATTATGTTTATACATGCTTTGGGATGTAGATAAGCCCTAGGAAAATTAAAACATTAATTTGCGATCATGTAGTCACCTGGGTTGATTTTAATTGAAGTTTTGTGTTTGTGGAATTGAAAACTAGAAAGAGGAGGAAGATGAATAGGAGCTCTTGAGCACGAGCCACATCACGAGTCGTTGGGTCACTAAAATGATTCGTCATGTAGCTCGTGCTGAGTGGGGATATTAGACTGTTGAGGTAGTATACTTAACGAGTGACCTAATGACTCATTGCCTTTGGTAACGACTCTTTGGGATCAATCGTCAAGTACACTAGACCTACTTGAAAAATGTCCAACCTGGGGTACGAGTGACATCGCGAATCGTTGCCAGAAGAAATGACTCGATTAGTCACCCGCCAGGACCACTGGCACCAGCTAAAAAAATATTTTTTGTTTCATCTTCTATTGTGTACTAACATGGTTTCCACAGGTACAGTGGCTCCACGAGGTACACTAAAGAAGGGTCAAACCAAAAAGCAGGTACCTGAGCTCAGTCAACCATTATACTGAAGGCTGCGAGGTGATCCATCCTCCTCTGAAGAGTCGAGTGGCTCTGATGAGGAATATGAGGTTTCAGAAGAGAAGCTGGTGAGTAGGAAAACTAGGGCTAGGGCTCAACAAGTTTGAAATCCGACAGCCCTAGTCGATACTCCCACTCCACTAGCAAGAGATCCACCCAGCTGCACTAGTGAAAGCGCTAGGGCTACTGCTGCACTTTTTCCTGAGGATCCCACAGCTGGACATAATACAGAGAGAATTGATGAGTGGCATGCGCAGCAAGGGTACTCGAACAATGAGCTGACTGAGACATCGGGCACATCAAATGAGCAACTGAGAAATGTGAGAAGGTGGTGTGTCCACGGCATGCGGGAAATATACAATCAGGATATTTCTCCCAATGACAAAGGCAATCTGAAGTGGAGCATTTAGGAGGAGCCAAGGTTGATCACCACCGAGTTGAAAGACCTTCCTGAGCTATAAGCGGTCTTTGATAAATACAAGTTCGGGTGGTTGACCTAACCATCAGGTTGTTACAGTCCATTCCTAGTCCGAGAGTTTTATGTGGCATATGCAGCCACATTGCAGCGGTTGGCACTAGAAGGCTAGGATTGGAAGAAGTGGTCTGTATTAAATCAAGTGATGGCGCATGAGGCCTCAGTTGATATATTTGAGGAGACAATTTCCAGGATGCTGTACGAGCCAGAATATCGAGCTCCGATGAACACGATAAAGTTTGATCACAGGTTATTCGAATTACAGAAAGTCAAAACAAAAAAGTTGGCTTTCCCGCATTATTTCCACAAAGGGGCCGTTAGTTGAATGGATGCATGGTACGGAGTCACAGATAAAGAAGGCCACATTGAACTTTCAGGTGAATTTTTGGTGGTCGCTGGTGAGGCATAGGATGGTACCAACAAGAAATGACAATATACTCTCATCTGACAGAGCAGCACTAATAGCCAGCATAATGGAGGGGTACTCTCACCGACGATTCATTGTTGAGGAGATTCAAGAGCGAGCTATAAATGATGGTACGATGATTCCCTTCTCCTACTTGATTGATAGACTTTGTCGGGAGTCTCGAGTGACGGAATTTCCATCAGTTGAAAAGAGAGTGGTGGTTTAGAAGATTACCGATATCGTGTTGATTAGAGATGATACAAATCTGGTAGCAAGGGAAAGGACTCAGGCATCTGCATCCACTGGAGCGACCATAATAGCAGAGGAATTTGGCAGCGGGATGCAGACTGATGCAGCATAGTTCGCCGAATTAGCGGTCGAGCCTATTGAGGGCAGAGAGATAGGTAGCCAGGCTAAGGCTACAGATGCAGCGGATGCCTCCACACCTGCTGACATTCCTGAGTCATCATCTACGGCAACAACATCCAGACCATTAGTCGCACCTCCACGATCCAGCACAGTCGGCCTAGTCACGGTCTCACAGGAGTTTTTGGTTGATATGTCTAGGCGGCTAGCTAAAGCAGAAAAGAAGCAGGCACACACGGTTCTACAGGTCAAAGTATTGATTGAGTAGGTTAAGATTTGGGTGTCGAAGGAGTTGGAGACATTGTCCAGTTTGGTGCATGGGAAATTGGATGCTTTTGAGAGAAGGATGGATGAGCGCCTTTCACAGTTACAGGTGCCAGAGTTATCGATATGGTACTCAGATCTTAGAGCGTTATGATCCGAGTTACGGGACTTGACCGTGCGACAGATAGCTGCGGTACCTCCACTGGTACTCCCCGTGATTGATGATGAGTTTGAAGAGGAGCTACCACCTATTTTTGATTTCATCACGGAGGATCCGATGGCACATTATAAGGGGAAGAGGCCTCGTGAGGAGGCAAGTGATGATATTGATGCATCTCTGCTCCATCAGCAAAAATGGGAGCGGAGTGAGATGGAGAGAGCGTTGCAAGAATCAAGAGAGGAGGCTCGACTGAGGCAGCGAGAGCTCATGGAGAAGGAACGAGCTAAGTTGGATCTGAAAATGTGCCGGGTCAAGCCGACAATATTGGAGTTGATGTTGGAGGAATATCTACACCCTCCACTAACTAGGTAGCTGACACCTAGGTCGCACAGGTATGTTTCCTATTCCCTTGGTTTTTGTCTTGTATATATATGCGTCGAGGACAACATATGTTTTTTTGATATGGTTGGGGAGGGATACTTGTGTATCCTATTTTTCTAAACATAACTCAGGGGTTGTCCTTGCTGGATATCTTTTCCCTAGGGTGTTCCATATCTAGTAGAACCGACATGTTTAGGATTTTATTTTGTGTCAGTCGGAAAAAAGTTAGTAAAACTAAAAGCAGTCAAGAGATAAAATTGTTTGATATTTTTATTTTTGATGATTTGATACCCCTCCGAAAGTTTTTGTTTATGTGTATGTGAGAGTTGACATTTATGACTTTTGTAAATCTTTGCACGACATTGGATCTGTGAACTTGTTTATCATTGTATGGCTGTACCTGAACTAGAAATTAGCAGAATTGATGATATTGACCTATTCTATGTGTTAAGTGAGTTCTGATAACTGAATTCGGTTGTATGTGTCAATCTATAACTTTGCTGGCCAGTCGTACCGAGATAGAGGATAAGAAACTAGAAAAGGATCATAGGTCGTTTTTGATTTATGAGTCCACTTTAGCCTGAAAGACCTACCAAAGAATATAAAAATCCATTGATGCAAATGCTTGAGCTTAAATTGACCTTTCTTTTCATTTACACAAAGTCACCTGCCTGATTTTATTATAAATGAACCTGTTTTGGCTCTGGTCCCTCCTTTGACATTGTGAACTTCAACTCAGGGAAATCTTCTAAGTTGAGGGTGGCTATGATAGGGGTGAGTAAGAAGAGTCGGGTGGAAGTAAAGTTGGACAATGAAAAAGAAGGAAAAAGAGTGGGTGCGGTATGCATGATGAAATGAAAAAAAATTGTTGTTCTCAAAAAGCAAGAAAAGAAAAGAAAAATAATGTGTGACATCAATAAGTTTTTGTTGAATAAAAAGTAACTGCATCCATAGTGTCTAAAGCAGAAAAAAGGAAAAAGGGAAAAAATACGAAGAAAGGTGAAAAGTGGAGTAAAAAGGCGTAGTGCCAAGGAGGGTTAAGCTACTAAAATCCATATGTACCATACCCAAGCCCGAGCCTACGTTACAAGCTGAGAAAGTCCTATAGTGATCCTAGCTACTTGTTTGAAAATCAAGGTATTGAAAGTAAAGGAAAGCCTATGGTATTGTATACACACAATTCGAATTTCATTGTGATAGTGAGTGGATCTTACCTAGTCCCAAGAGAAATATACCGAGTTAATCATATACACATGTGTGAGTGTGGGACTTCTTTGAGGTGAGAGCACTTGGTCTCCAAAATAGTCTACAAATTGTCTCCAAGTGAAGTTTCTACTTGTTGTGTTTGTAAATTGGACTTTGAAGGAGCCTTAAGGTGTAAGCTTGAAAGGAAGATTTTCGGAGTCGACGTGCCAAGGTATGTAAAGGTGCCCCTTTCCTTGTTTTTCAAGCAGGAAGCTATTTTATTGAAAGGATCAATATTCGTATGTTTTTAAAATCATATTGAGGCATGTATGATCCTGTCCAAAGGGTTGGAAATACTTGGCATAAAGCTTGAATTGTTAAGAATGGTTGAAGCGAATAAATGTGAAGCGAAAGGCGTAATTTTTATACGATTGTTGCCATAGTTCTAAATCGAGTCTGAAGTCCCCTTAACGTGGGCATCATGAGCTGGTCCTTTAAAGTATACTGTATATGTGATGTTGAATATATGTTAAGATCTGTTCACTTAGTGAAATTGGTAGGAAATGCTAAGACGACGACATGTAATTGAACTTAAGCTAAGAAAATAACGCTAAGCCGATTGAGGGTAAACGAGCTTATTGAAATGACGTTTTAATAATATTGTTAATCCCTCCTATATGTTTATGTTTTAATGTTCTTAAGGTAAAAAATATATTTTATGTTTTTCCTCTTTAAAGCTAAGAAAGCGGCACGTAGTGAATAAGCTAAGTCGATACATGTTAATGGGGAAATCATGGCTAAGTTGTTAATCTTTTTGCAACATTATAAAAAGGGAAGATAAGAGTAAATGTTAGCCCTTTTAAGGTAAGATGTGAGTAATATGCACTCTGCCCGTAATTGCTTTCTAGGACCTCTGAACGACGTTAAAATATAAGAAAGACGAGGTTTAACAGATAAAGTTGTCAATTAGGCAAAGAGGTAAGTGCGTATAAGAATTGATGAAATAGTGAACACGAGGGTAAAGACTTGAGTGTAGAGTGAATAATTTTTGGAAAAGAAGTTAAGATGTATAAGGAAAGTATAGCTAAATATTGTTAAATTAGATGATACGGGTTACGATTGTGAACGAGGTAGGCAAACAGCTAGGAAGATTAACCCTTTCCTGAAGACATTTAGCAAAAGAGTTATAAATTAAGTTGTTTATGTTCAATATGTGTTACGTTGATGAATAACCACTAAAGTGTTAACCTTTTATGAAATAATTAGAGTTAAACGTCTGCAAAATAATAACTAAAGTTGAGAAGCTCTCTGCTATACCCCTAAACGATTATGTTAAGTTAGCTATTCTAAGTGTTGAAATTTTCTACCATGTCTGAAAAGGGTAATCCTAGAATATTCTAAGTCACTTATGGTTATGTAAGCTTTCTTAAACTCCGCAGATAATTGTAAAGTTATGTAAGTCAATCCAGCATCACCCGAATTACAGCTATATATCTTTATTTTCCTATAAGGAGTCACTTAGAGAGTTACTTGATCTTGGGCATATTTATATGCCCAAGTGATACTCAAATGCGTCGTTTTGTCTTATTTATCTAACAATGTTTGTACATTCTCATGTAAATTGTAGG
>JACEIK010001740.1:180863-205308 GCA_018107945.1 Datura stramonium | reverse complement strand
TATCTATTGCAATATCTTTTAATGAAGGACAAAAAGTTCAATCAACATTTTTAAAGGCCTTCACACTTTTAATATAATATATATAACTTTCTTTTTTCCTCTCCTTGCCTTTCTTCCTTTATGTGAGTTCTCCTCCTTGCCTCTTGGTTTGGAAAAACCAAACAAAAGAAGGAAAGTAAGACAGAAAGTTAAAACAATTATAGATCTATCTTACTTCTTTTGTCATTCTTTAATATGTTGTCTACCTAAAAATCATGCTGTTGTGATGATCTATATTAAGTCATCTGCGAAATCCTCCTTAGAAGAAGGTATCAGTTATATTCAGCTTTTAGTTTCCATATTGGAGGTATACCGAGTATTTTACTGTACCTGAAAAATATTCCCGGAGATATAAAGGCATTAGCTTTTTTTTTGATAAGGGTGAATCTTATAGAAGATATAGACAGCACTAGGTAATGCATCAAAATTTACAGATTGTGTAAGTCTTCAATCATTTCTAACTAGGAATCTACATCATTTACATAGACAAAGTTGCACCAAAAAGCTAGCAAAAATCACATCTTTGCTTAAGGTTATATATATCCCTCTGTTTGCCCTAATTTTTTTTTGATGTATCCCAAGTCTTGTCTGCCAAATTGTTCATTCTGGAATGTCTGCATAGCCAGGAAGAATGTTGGGTTCTGCAATAAAGGCATTGGATTTTGTTTCTAACTTGTCTTCAAATTGTTATTTAGGAATGCTAGTGCTGCTTTCAAGCTAAATAGTCCAATCTTTTGGTTATCCGGGAAAAAACGAATGCTAATGCTGTTTTGTCTACTGATATTCTGATATATCAGCTGTTCTGATAAACAGGCATACTTCCAGTATTACTTAGATAGATAGATAGCATTTGGAACTTCTTTACACACCCCTTTTAGCCACCTGAATGAAGTAATGACAAAACAATCTCCTTATTTTCCAAGTACAAGTATGTTTTCCTCTATAGAAAAGACCTAGTCTGACAACCCATTAGGGCCGTGACCCGCGCAAAGGGGTAGAATTCCAAGCTAGCTTTAACAGGAAATTACAAAAAATCGCTCAGGGTTTTCCCTATGTCAGTCCTATCCAAAAATTTTCCTGTCAGCTAAATAAGACAACAAACAAACCCAATCGAAAGTATGTCACCACCATAATCAATCATCCTATTTCAACATCACAATACTAGTTCCACCTTCAAAATGCGACAAACTAATTTAACACAATTACAAGTCATTAAGTTTTACAATAACCAAATTACTTCTGAAACCTGACTGATCAAACTGACTAACAGAGCTACTCTAAGAGTTATAAAGAAAGTATGATAATAAATAAATAAACTCTTTGCCTATGCAAAGCATGGGGCCTCACCAGAAAATGGCAATTCGTGTGCTCCAAGCTAGTTCAATCCTCATCTGTATCAAATGCTGTATTTGAAAAAACACATTAGCAAGGAGTGAGTCACTAGCTTGCTGAGTACTAAGGCTTAACCACAACTGTTTTCAATGGAGAGGACAAATCAGAAAACATGCCAATATAATTATAATATTGAAAACAAAATCATTAGAATGCCCCTTTTTTCAGTAAAGGTAAATGGTAATCAAATCTGGTAACAAATACATCAAGTTAACAATATTAAAATAACAATTCGATAATAAACGGGCGTTATCTTCACCTTATCATCACAATCACAAGTATAAATTCTATAAAATACATTGTCATGTCAAATACATACTTTGGGAGGTTTCCGAGAACGTACCATGTAATCGGTGCGTCTCCCTACGTCGAGAGAAATCAGTACGGCATGCTAGACTAGTTCTATCTTCCACTAGTGAGGGCTGTAATGGTAATCCAAAAATATAAGTGCACCAGGTCTAATAAACCTGCCCTTAGCTACAAGATCCATCAAAGCTCAGAATTGGCCCTTGGAAACAAGTATGGAGGAGTATGGCACCAAGCAAAGTCAAGTGTTTCACTTGGTTGGTAGCTAGGAAAGCATGTCTCACACATGAGATACTCCAGAAGAGGAAATTCCAGATTGCCTCTAGGTGCTTTCTATGCTATGATAAAGGAGAGACAATCAACCACTTGTTCCTGCACTGCAAGTTCACATCTCAGTTATGGGCTTTATTTTTAAAGCTGGCAGATCTCAAATGGACCATGCCTGAGCATACAGCAGACCTGCTAAGCTGCTGGGTCAGGAGAGGGGGCAGTAAGAGCCAAAAGAAATGGTGGAAACWAATTCCATCGTGTATTTGGTGGACGATATGGAAGGAAAGGAATGGGAGATGCTTTGAAGACAAACTCAGCAGTGCTCAGACAGTCAAAGACAGATGCATTGCAACTTTTTATTTTTGGTGTAAAGAAAGCTGTATAGAGGAAGCAGATCAATTGGTAGATTTGTTAGGTTCTTTGTAATTACTTAGCTTTTCGCAAGTTTTTGGTGGTCTCCAGCATGTCCTTAATGCTGACGAATACAACTTACCTTTCTCAAAAAAAAAAAAAAAAAAAANNNCTGACGAATACAACTTACCTTTCTCAAAAAAAAAAAAAAAAAAAGATCCATCAAAGTCTCCTACCAAATTAAACTTTTCCTATAGACAATTAAATACTCTTCTGAACATTTTCAAAACAGTACAGGGCATTGAAGTTCTTACCAAATCATGCTATATGTCAAACTTTCACAAAAAAACTTGTCAAGATAACTTTCTTTCAAGTAACGGTAAAATTATTACTGTAATTGTAATCACATCTCAAGTAAGCGGTAAAACATGTCTAATAACGTGAAAACATTTAAAATAAACACCAAACAGGGTTTTGCATAATACAGTACCTTCCAAAAAAATATCATTCGGTTTTGCAAACATTCAGATTTAACCACCAAACCTTGACTAGCGCCTTCTGAAGTTGTCAAACCAAATATAGCTGTCAGTTTTGTTCCGAGAAATTCCCTATTTTCCTATTAAAGCTTGCTGTATTGCATTACAATCCTGTGAGGCTATTCCTTACCTTTTACCAATATTGACTTTGGTTCCCTCCCTTATGTAATTTGCAGTTTGATGACATTGGTGATCATGGCACAAAGGTGATTGTCTACAATTTGTGGTTTAATGATGAAGGCAGAATGGAGCTCGACTTTGATGCAGATCCTGAGGTTTGGTTTGATTGCCTATATGAGATTTCGGATTTCTGATTATGTCATTTATAGCTTTATTTTTTGTCCTTTTTGCTATAACTACAGGATATTTGCCTTTCGGGGGATGCAAACGATAATGAGAAGAGTGGCTCTCGTATTAAAGCAAGCGACCAGCATCTTGCGAACCGTCTTCGTTACTCACTCCGAGTAAGTTATCTTCCTAGTAGTTTCCACTTGATACTTATATTTTTAAATCAAAGGATTACTGGTCATTATCTTCTTGGTGTTCCCATACTGAACAGGCATATTTATCAGTGTTGTACTTGCGGATCCCAGAAAACTTCTGTATTCTGTTACGTGGACGGGTTGTTGAATTCCACAACATTGCTAAGGATCTCAAGTACCCTGAATTTATCATGTATAAGCCTCAAACTGTTGGATTCAAAGAGGTACGTACCAGATTTTGCCTTTAATATGAGTGGTATTTTTAGTGCAATAGATATTATAATATATTTACACACTCCATCCCTTTTCACATGGCAAAAGTTGACCTGTTATAAACAAAGAAGTTATTTGTTTTGTATATAATCTTGGTGGTACTAGAAGTAAATGTCAATATTCTAAAAAGCAAAGCAGTAATTAACAATTTTAAAAAAACGCTAACTAGTAAACTGTTGCAAAGCGAGGGGTTGTCACTTCACGGACAAAGCCATGCATTTCAGATAAATGCGCGCTTCAAACAGTGCGCAAAGTGATTCTAAAGAAAAGTGGTGGTTCTTTGAACCTCAATCTTGAGAAGTTGACATTAGCATTATTGTATATTGTATTAAATTAGTCATTTTAATTGCAATCTGATTATTATAATAGTACTATTTCATAAATTGCGCATTACTTTGAAGAAGTGTGCACTTCACTTTCCATTTTTCGCCTCATGCCCCATGAACCTTTTTGCTTTTAGCACGCACAAATATTTCAAGTTTTTGACAAGTGCATTTGATCAGGATTGCATTGTATGATGCTTTAACTTGGATTGCTATATGAACTTTAACTAGTGAAATTATATCAGGAGCAAAATCTTATTTAAAGAATGTGAAACATTATTGGAATTTTGAAAGCCAGAAAGTGTGTTTTGAGTACGTTGGGAGGGAGGGAGCACTTGTAACTCTTTTCTACATTGATTAGGTGGATCTGAACTTCTCTTTTTTCTTGAATTGTAAGACCATCATATGCTTGCTTAGAGTTTGACACTTTTTGCACAGTAGACATTATAATTGTACTAAAAAGATTTTTTTGATAGGTAATAAAGTTCTATTAACTAAAAGGGCCAAGTCTGTTTAAAAGATGTACACAAAGTGGGCTTAAGTATCAACATTTCTATCTACAGTGCTTTACCTTTCTTGATTGTGGAGGGAGTAGCTTGATCTGGGTTTAGAGGTCGAGACATTTGAGTTTTTCCAGAGTTGTTCAAATTTTAAGTTAGTTATTTTGAAGCCTTATATTCTAGGCGTCCGTACTGTAGCATGTGTATTTCCTATTTCTCAAAGTTGTCTCCTAACTGGATCAGATACTTATAATGCTTGACCTTTGACCATTAAATTACTTTTCTTCCCAAAAGTTTGCTAGTAACAATTTAAGCTCCAATGTTTCCAGAACTTCTCTAAATGTGTTCCTTGATTTGGTGGTTGCAGGGTTCAGTCATGACTACTATTGGCTTCCTAAAGGAAGCTCCAGTTGTGAATGTTCATGGGTTCAATGTCTACCACAAAAATCGTTTAATACTGGTGACTAGCTTCTGTTGCTTTATATTTTTAAAATTTGTGAATTTGGTTCTTCTGAGAAAAATTCGCTTTATTTGGACTATTGTCTCCAAATCTTGTAAAAGCTCTGGATAAGAGTCGAATAATTCCACATTTAGGATAACTGATGGATCAGGAGATAGTTTCCTTGTCAGGTAACATAACAGATGTTCAACACGAAAACGAAAGAGGAATATGTATGTGATATAAGGAGTGGAACATTTTCTCCATTGCACTACACATCCACCTCCACTGATCTAATCTAGTGGGCAATCACCACTAAACTTCATTTTTCTTGTCTTCCTGAATGGGTTATGTGGTCACCTTTTATAGTGGTGGTTCTTGTGATAGGAAACAAGAGCACCATTGGTCAATCTGAAGGTGAATATTTGGAGGTTAGGAGATATCAAGAGGTACCAAGAGGTACAATTGTACTACTAAAAAGGGTCTTGTCTTAGTTTGCAAGTTGTCTAGTTAGGAAATGCAGGAAACTATTATGTGATGGAGAGAGTGAAAGGGGTAGGGGTAGAACATTGGTAGGGTAAGCATCAACTTTAGGAGAGTGGTGTTATTGAGATCGAGAGGAGGTCAAAGAGGAAGAATATGAGTTCTAGATTTTTCTATTACGTGTTCTAGAAATATTGTCAGCACTGGGATGAGAAGTAGGGAGAAAATACATGACAAATACACTTCGGGGATGTTTGGTTGCATAACCGATTCTTCGTGTTATGTTATATTATATGTTCGTTATAGCAACATTTCGCTATTACAACAAAAGAATATCAGAACAAGCAACGTCATTATATGCATAGAAGGTGGAATAAGAATACGAAAATTAGTAATACATGGATTAAAACAACTAAAATGACCAAAATAACAATCATGCAGTAAACATTTTTTCCGTAAAAGTTAACGGAACACATACTTTAATCCGTACATTACAATCCATGCATTGCTAATCCCTACATCATAATCTCTGCATTACTAATCCTTGAACTACCATATTTGCATAGTTAATCCTTGCATGATTTGTCTCTAAACTAAACAACCCCCTAAGGGCGCGGAGTAACATTGAGATTAGGAGTAAGAAAATTATTTGTAGGAAAACGAAGCATAGTAGGAACCAATGTAAGGGTATGAGGGAGATATTATTCATTTATTCAAATATACAATTGCTAGAGAATCTTATAAATTAGAAGGAATATGTGACATTATTTCCAAAATTTAAGTTTGTATATTTACTAGATATACGTAAGATGGTAAATCAAGTCTATCTTCTAAGATTAACAAAAATCAAACCATGCTGAGATGTTCTCAACACGCACTTTTATCCACCGACATATTGGGACAAATCTGATCTTTCACCTTAAGCTTATCTCGTTTCTCTTCACTTATTATTGACTTTCTTAACATGTGTGTGTCTTTGCATCTGTATATGTATGTACACACACACACACACAAAAAAAAAACTTCAGGCATTACAAATCGGTATTTTTGAAGGTTTTTCATCTGTAAACTACACCATTGACTTAATTCATGTCAATGCAATTGACCCTTGCGATTTAGTTCTACGATAAAACTACTACATCACAAGATATGTGATAGGTGCATTCACGAGTTTGAAACATGATTTTTGAACCAATCTAGTATTTAGGGTGGGGGTAAGGTTTCAAGGTATGTATATAAACATTGGTGGATGATACACCATAAGACCAATAAGTTGATTCAAAATTTTGCAATCAACCTCTTGGCTTAAAAAAGGTAATCTTTCTTGACAAAGTCGTTTGATTAGGGTAAGATTATATCGTTTAGGAACCGTACATGTGCCTTTTGATGCATACGGCTCAAAAAGATTGTGAATCAATTTATAGATTCCGGTCCTCTTTCTTCTAAAGAGATTTTTTCTTACTTCTGATGAAAGAACTTTTCTTTGATTTTTCAATAATACGAGTATTAACTTCTTTTTTATATTTTGGATATTTCCGTATAAATTATAAGTTAAAAGAAAGGGTCATTAAACTTAACTAATCTATGGATACAGTTTTGTTCTTGCTTCGAAATGCTTGAGTAGCTAGTGAGGTTCGAAAACTGGATTATATGGACGGAGCTTGGATTTTCCCCTATCCTTGAGATTTTTAGTGTCATGAATTATATCAGAACTGCGTAAAAGATGGGGTGGTATTAGCTGGTTGATTGTGCAGTTCAACTTCTGGTTCACTTGCTTGGTGATCTTTGTGCCCGCCAAAAATTGGAAGTGTACAAAGTTCGCAGAGCTGCTAGGCTTCAAATGTGATTACGTTGATTGAGACTTGAGCACTTGTTATCCAAGTTACGTAATTCTCCTTCACGGTATAAGTTTAGAAAGCAGGTTGGGGCTTTAAAAGAGACAGCCTTCTTCTTCGAGGAAAGTGAATCAAACATTTGAAAATCTAACTGTGGATATGGTCTACTCAAGGATCTTCACTTCTTTTCTTCTTCGTGTTTGTTCTTTACTTTACCTGCTCTATCCTGCAAGAATTGCTTTCTGGGCTAGCAACGGCCTATCCACAATTTTGATGGATTATTCTTCTTTGAACTGATTCAATAGATAGAAATTCTTTACGTGCCTTTTCCTAACTCCTAAAGTCTTGCATCTTTTTTATCATCTCTTTGCAGCCGTTTTGGCATGTTGTGAGGTATTCTGATAGTAGAGGCAGAGGAGTTGTGGGTAAGAATCCTCTGAACCACTTTACATTGTTTTACTGTTCCTTGTGCTTTTACCATTTTTCCCCTTAACCCGGCTAGAGAGGTTATTTGATGATTTCCTTCCCCTTCAGGTGTCCTAGAAGCAAACTTTATTCAGCCAACTCATAATAAGCAGGACTTCGAGAAAACTCCTCTTTTTCAAAAGCTTGAAGTACGCTTAAAGGAGATGACATGGGAATACTGGTAAGCAATTAGTTGAAATTAAGGCAGGTGAATTGTTTCTGTGTTAATGGAGGCATCTTGCAAACTTGAGCAGATTAGAATTTTAGCTTGTCTGCATGGATTTAAACAGCTTTTACTTGCAATTTTCTATGTTTTAACTTTTAATGGGATTAGATGGGAAAGGCATCTATGTTCTTCATAATCAGCTACTTATATATTTTCCTCACTTAGTACTCATCCTTTGACAGGGATTATCACTGCGGGCTCCTTGGTTACTTTCCAAAGAAAAAAACTCAAGGACCGATAACTCCTCAGGCTTCATCTGAATCTAGACAACAACATGGGACATATAAACCTGTTGTCTTGGGTAATAACTCCTCCAGTGCTGTTGGTTCAAACATTACAGTGCGGGGAACTGTAACACCAGTCTTTCAGAATAGCTCTAAACAAGGTAATCTGTCGATTGAGAGAGCTATGTATGACCTCTATAATGGGCATTTCTCTCTTAAATTGTGTGTTCAGTCACTTAAGGTATCTTTGGGAGTTATCCTAGATCTATTGTGCTTGGTATTTCATGGTTAAGAGGATTTTTAATGGCCTTGAAAATCAGAAAGGAGCTTTTCTCTTTTTCCTGTATAGGCAGTCTAGCTTATTTTATTGAGGCCTCTCTTTCGAGCTATGGTACTGAACTTTTCTGCTTCTAGCATGCCTACTGTGATAGGGAATGACATGGCTGCTCCTATGGAATGTTCCTTGGGTTTGGTCAAAGCGGTAGTGTTTTGGATATTGCCAAATTTTTATAACTTACCATCATTAGTAGATTTCACTGAAGAAGATAATGTACTGTGTTAATAGACTCAGGAAAAACCAGATTCTTTTTAGTTTTGAACATTGGATTAATTGGCTAATTGCGAACATCATGTACAAATGACCTTAATTTTCATGCTTTAATGACCATATCCTCGCACTCAGATTTTGTTGTCTCCTTTTATGTTCTGTTGGGAGCTCATATTGATACATCTTAGTAGAATGAAAAGAGAGAATTTCGAAGATAAAGAAATCCTAATCATCTCCTTCACCTTAATTCCTACTGGGGTCAAACATGCATTTTCAGGGGTTCATTACCGCTGAACATATCTGTGCCACATAAGTTGGCTCTAAATATTGGTGTGACGGTTCGAACATATGGTGGTCGCAGAATTCCCCAATTACTAACTTTCATACGCCAACCACGGCTTATAAGTTCAGTATTGCTGGCTTTATTTGCTGACTATCTTTCCTGCCCCAACTGTCGCTTCAAATTTCAATGCTTTGGCTTCATTTCCTGCCATTGAGTTATCATAATGCCCTTATTAGTTACCAAAGTGAGATGATTGTATGGGCAATGGGTTTCCTTTCTCTGTCATTTCTGTAGAGGTTGTCAATGATTTAATTATTCTATGAAGTCATTATTTATGATGCAGGAGTGGAGATTCCCCAACAAAACTCATGCAATTTTATATAGTTGCCTGCTTGGATATATGAATCATCATCTTTTACTTTTTGAAACTAGACTGCTTTGTATAAACTTTCTCAACTGTTGACAATATTGTCTGCTTTGAACCTCAGGAGCTTCAAAAAGGAAAGCAGTTGATCGTCCAATCGAACATGAAAACTTGAAACGGACAGCTGGACTAGTAGTTGATTTAACTGGTGGTGAGCAAAGTCAAGAAATTCTGGTATGTATTCTTCGGTATGCTCTCCTTCCACTAGTATATATTCATATAGTTAAAAAGCATGGCATTACAATTCCTGCGTATCCTGAAATCAGAAATTTGGACTTTTCGATTTGGCTGTGAAATTGTTTAATCACATCCCCGTTTCTCCATCAGACCTAGTATTTGCTTTTGACAATTGATTGCATGTTGAATGTGCATTATAGCTTGAAGAAGGGATAGATCTACTAAAGCATATCGATTGCTTGTTATCCATAGAACAGCATGTTAAGTTTAAGAAGTAGCTTACCTGCTGTCAATGACCTTGTTAAACTAAGACTATGAATTCCTATAGAAGGGACTATGAGTGAAGTGTTATTAGTAATTTCTTTTTATAAACGCGATTAAATTCCTTTATCATTGTTCTTTATTATTATTATTATTTTGACATGCCCAAAGCCACCACTTGTGGGATTACACTAGGTATGTTGTTGTTGCCAAAAGCCACCAAGGCTTTGATGTAGTGGTAAAAGCGGAGTGCATGATGTTGTCATAGGTTTGAGACTTATTGCAGGCAAAAGCCTGGTATTTAAGTAGAGAAGGATAGATGGACAAGCACATTATCTACTGAATTTTGTGCCCCATTGGCCCTTGGGAATTTTTCGGTTAAAAAAGAAAACCCACAATACTACCAGAAGAAATACCATGTACTTTTATGCTAGAAGAGCATTTTCGTGCGGGTTCATTGCTCAATGCTTGTTTTAGTATTTTCAACTTCAACTACTTTCCTCTTTGTACTAACAGAACCTAAGTAGTCTTGAATTTGTCAATAATAAGCTACAGGTTAGTGTGGTTTCTTACCTAGATCTTTTCTTCAAGATCTTATTATGGACCTTAATTGCTTATCTTGCATACACAAGTTACTTTGCCTGCAGAGCTAAGATTGATAACAAAGATGAGACATAGTGAACCCATTTATAATGAATGTATTCTACTGTTATTTCTTCTCCCTTTCAATATCTCTGTCTTTTGACCGTTGTAGACTCTCACTTCAAGTGGCTTACAAGATCAAGAGACTGCCCACCTCATTCAAGAGAATGAAAAGCTCCGCTCACAGTAAGTACATACTTCATTGATGAGTCTCATCTTCTCATAATGCGATTTCCAAATTACGCCTTTTATCTTTTTTAATAGAAGGAAATGCAAGGATGACAAACACGTTCTGTAGTCTGACAACTTAACTTTTCTTTTCTTCTCTTTCTCTTTCTTGTGAGGAGGGGAGGGGTAGTGCGTTTATGTAGAAATTGAAATATATTTATATAGAAATAGGGATGGTACATAAATTTCCCTTTTAATTTTGGCTGAATAATGAACTACATACTTGAACTTTGCAGGCGAACCTATAACCCTCATATACTTGTTCAGCTTGTGAAAAGTTGAAAAATAAGGCCCAAAATCTGATATTCCTCCTCTCTTTTATCAAAATTTGGTTTGAGTTAGAAATATAGATAATACTTGTTAAGAAAAGCCATTTCTGGCAACTTTGTCTATCAAGTGATTAATGGCCACCAGCTTCATGTCTTCACGGCCCATTTTTAAACTTTCTAATTAAGCCGAGTGCCTTAGCAATATGGAGAAAAATCTATGGAATGTTCCTGAGTGAGCAGGAATTTTTCCAATAGCAAGTCTTCATTGCTAAGGCACTCGGCTTTGTATTCCAAGTTCTGTTCCCATAATAAATTCCAATAAGAAATTCTCCTCTAGCAATTTTCATAGATTAGCAAATATTGTTAGAAGAGGAGGCAGATAAGCAAAGATTGTTAGAAGAGAAGGCCTTGTGCAATGAGATGTTCAAGACAGTAGTGAGAAAATGTGATGTACCAAGCCATGGCAAAACACACTTTGACTATATTGAAGTGTGGTCTCAGCTAAAATCTTAGCTTAAACTGTTAGAGAGCACAATTTTATTTACTTAATTATGTATTCAACATGTCCCTCATGTGCGAGTTTGATTTTTTTTTAATGAGCCGAACACGTGAATTATTATTTTTGGTTGATGGGTGGCCATGCTACTTGAACCAGGACCTCTGTTATCACTGATAACACGTTGAAGTGTGCGAACAGATCATATGGAAAGTTATTCCTATTTTTAGACTTTCATAAGCACAAAGGCCAAGTAAAACACACTCTCTCAGGAGGCCCATTTTCAATTAAATGCAGAGACCATGTCCATTGAACACCGTAGTTGACAATTATAGTAAAAAACAATGTAGAAGATGACCAAAAGCAGGAGATGATGAGTGTGAAAAATAAGTGAAAAGAAGAGTAAAAAGTCACATTTTCAATAAAAAAGATAAGATGAAAAAACAAGGTTAGTGCATGAGTTGCATTATTTCATTTAAATATGGTTTTGGTCTCTAAGGTGATAATAATTCTACTCTGGACAAGTTTAGGGAGGGTAGTAGGACCTCTCAAAGTTGAAGTATGTAGTTGAAAAAGGTAACATGAAGGGGGTATTTAGTATTATCCCATAGGAATATATAGAATACAATTACTCAAATCAAATAAACATACACACACACATATACACACACGTGTTTGCAGCGCCATTGTGTATCCCTTAAATATTTTTGTCTGACTACTTTGTTCTTGTCCCAGGTGCTTGGAATGTGAGAAAAGGGAGGAGGAACTTCATTCAAAGGTGTGATTAAATAATTTGGCCTTGGTATCTTTGTTGCAAGTCAAGTATTAAATCGTCAATAGTTGAAAGCAGTGCCTGACTTCAAAATGAAAATCATCATATTGTTTTGTTCATGTGGTTTTTTGCAGGTTAATAAGCTTCGGAAGGAGCTAAAAGAAGCACAGCGTACCTATGCGCACTTGCTAGTGGAATCAAGATTATTAGACAAAGTCAAACCGGAAGAAGATGTAGTTCTTTAAGGAAATGTCCATCCCTGTACTTTAGTCAGCTCTTTGCTAATGAATTTTAATCTCAACTCTTGTTGATAAATCTGTTTTCCTCTCTGTTATGGTGGAATTTTACCGTGATTCTTGTTTTCTTCATTCGTTTATGGACCCGACTGGAAGGTTTAATAGAAGTTTTCACATATAAGCATTTGCTCCATTGATATCTTTGTGGCCTAATAACCATATCCTCTTATTTTTAGTAAACATGTAACTCAATGAAGATGGGTTTATTTTCTGGACTCAAATTTGACCACTTTTGTCAATTAACAGGAAATAATAAACTGGACTGAGAATGTAGGACCCTTGAAGAATAGGATTAAGTATAGGATCGACAAGCTTATTATTCAAAGGACAGAAGATTTATGCCGCTCTGAGGGAATAATATATAATGAAAGATCATCTTATTCTACTTTACTTGCATCCCTTGTCTTTGCACTAATAGGCACCTTCTTACATGAGCACCAATAAAGAAATTTCCCTGTCATATTTGATGGGACATTACACTTGTAACAAGATATCAAAGGCACAACATATGTGTTCTGTCAGTTTATTCCTTCATCATTTCATGTCTCGATCCTTATTCTTTTATTGCTTCGACCATCTGTTCAACAACTATATTGATGTAAATGTTCAAGTGGGCCCCTCTTGATAAGCCGTGCGGGAAAATGAAACTTATTTCAAAGTGGTTCACTTCACAACAAAGAAAGAGGATGCGGGAGGGTAAAACCTATTTATGTATGATGGTTTGAACCATTTAAATTTCTTCAACGAAGTCATGTTCAATTTATCGAATTTATAATTAAATCAAACCGATGTAGCAGAATTTTTTCGGTTTCTATATTCCTATTTGTCCCGGTTCTTTCAGTTTTATTTACTCTTTATCCTTAACATATATAATCAAACCAACATAAATTGTACATTTGTACCTAGTAGAAATGCTGCATATAGTGTATGCAGATACAATCATAATTATTATACAATAAAGTTAGAAAAAACATGATATTTTGCTACTCTAACTGAATAATTCTTGCTTCATTTAAGGTGTAACAAAATCATAAACTAATTACTCCACATTTTAAGCATGCGCCGAATGTCCCAATGGGAATGCATAATTGTGGAGAAGACCAAGAACAGAACGGCACCGTTTAGTGTACAGCTGGAAAATCAGCTTTTGAGGCAGCTTTCAGCTTTACTTATTTCGCTTTTCCCCCAGTTTTCATGCATTCATCACATAGAAACAGACGTTGGAGCAAAGTACAAAATTTCCTTCCATTCCCCTCTGATAAACCCTAACCGGTAACACTGTGATTCGCCAGATTTCCTCTCTGCTTTATTTTTTATTTTTCGCTAATTTTCAGTGATTCATCGTTCATTGTATTCGTCTTGATGTTGTTTCAAAAAACTGGAAATGTACATGTATAGAGTGATGGTCGTACAAAGAAAATATGTAAATATATAAGGGTTTACAGTTATATAATATGGATTCATATAGCATGTAAAATTCTGATATAGTAGTGTGTAGAAGCTATTTATATGCTTAAGGAAAGGGGATGTATCTGAACAGATGAATGTATTAATGTGTAGGCTGATGTGAGTTGATGTACCCTGTTCTTGCTCATTTGTACTTTTTAGGGTTGACGTGTTTTTTTTAGTTGATTGTCGTGGTTATTTTGTTGCTTTTGTAGAAATCTGAATAGGTTGAAGAATTGAGAGAATGAGTAACATGAAGAGGCTGGAAGAGAGCATGAAGACGCTAGAGGAGGGCATTATGAAAGTGAAGTTGATTTTGGATGGTTACCCTGCCTGTAAGCTGTTCACATCAGAAGAATACATGAGATATTATGAGTATCCTTGAAATTTGTTATGGTTTGCCTTATTGTTATTGCTAGTAGTATTACACTATGTTTTGAGGGGAGATTTTTTTTTTTTTTTATAACCGAGAAATCCCTGAGGCCAGAGGCAGATAGTCCAATATTCAATGGATAATGGGTCTACCCCCTCTACCTTTCTCCAGTAAGTGCCAAATTTTTGTATGTGGCAGGGTTTGAATGCCTGATCCACCAAGCCCACACATCACAATCTACGCTTTTACCACTAAACCAAAGCCTTGGCTGTTTTGAGGGGAGATGTAAGGAGAAAGAGGATGGATGATTTTATTGGTAAATTACTTTTAGCTGTTTGGTGCAGTTAGAACTTAGAAAGAAGTAAAAGTAATGTAATTCCCCCTTTCCATACGATTTTGGATGATCGGGCTCTCTCTTTTTCTCCTTACCAAAAAAAAAAAAATGAACCTTAAATTCACTCCGTCAGCCTCTCATCTTCTTACTCCAACCAAACCCAACTTATTTCTCTGGTAGCTCAATTGCGAAAAGATCATCTTTCGGTTCCCAGAAACTGATACTTTAGTCAGCTACTGATGGTTCAATTCTTGTTGTTTCTTCGTTTTAGCTTGATGAACTTTGCTGGGATTTTGGAATTACCAAAGATGAATTTTCTCTCTTATGTAAATCAATTTGAATGTGTATCATGGGTAGACATTGTATGATCTATTTGGTTTTGTTTTTATTGTTATTGTGTTTTCCTTTTAAATGGAGTAACATGATTACGAGGATCCATATAGCTGACCCAACTTGTTTGGACTGAAGCGTAGTAGTAGTAATAGGTGCTGTTGTTATTGTGTTTCCCTTCCTTTTGGCTGTTTGTTTGATCCCTTCTATTTGTATTTCCTTGTTGGTATTCTAATATGTTTTATAATAAGCTGAACCTGCTTGCATCAAAATGTGATGGTACTTGTGAGTACAACAACAATGACGGCTAGTTCAAGTAATATGCAATTATGCATACAGGTTTAATCAAAATGATTTGCTGTTTTTGTCGGAATTACCATTTTAATCTTCATGTGTGTGAAAACAGGGATGCAAGAGAAGTTCATGCATGTACATTTACCCAATTTGTTTGTATGTCAATATCAATGCATTAGCTAAGATAATCATTTCAGCATTTGCTGATTTTGCAACTGTCGTTTTAACTTACACTACCATGAGGGTCAATTTTTCAATTATTTTCTTTAGTTACATTGGAGTACTACCAGATCTGGAGTACTACCAGATCTAAGACTATGTTCCTTTGACAAGTGTTCCAAGTGATGTGTTAGCATAACTTCAGAAGTGGATGTTGGTTTTGATTTTTTTTCCCCATCCATCTTCTTCCTCCCACCCCTAAAAAATGAAAAAGGAGGATTGTGAATCACTAAGAAAGAACTACAGTGAAGGAGGTCTATCTTTTATTAGAAAGCCTTTGTACTTATCCTGTTTGTTTAATTCTTAGGAAAAGGAGGTTTATCTTTTATTATTTCTGCCTTTGTACATATCCTGTTTGTTTAATTCTTAGGAAGCAATATAGTCCCAGAAACTTTACTAAGTTGTTATTTTCCCTTGTAGTTTGCATCTTTAACTCTTGATAGCTGTGTTTATCTCCTGTGTATTCAACCTCCCCCACATGATTTATCAACAGAACTTCTTCAAAGGTATCATGCTGCCTTGGATGAGAGTATATACTTCAAGGTGAGTTTCTATTGACTGGACCATCAATGGGAAACATCATTAAAAAAATCACATTGTCTCTAAACAAAATTATTACTTCAGTGTTATCTTAACTATGACTATATCTGCTAATGTATCTTAATTCAATGTAAAAATTATTGTCTTTCATTTGGTCATCAGCATTAAAGGTGCCACTCTTACATTTTGAACAGGTAGAATGCAGGTGATGTGCAATTTATATCTGTTTTCTGGTCAATTTGGATATGAAATGATTCAAACAATTGATTTTTCTTTGTAATATTGTAACTAAATGCAACCAAGATTCTGTAGTAACAAAGATGACTTGACTAAGTAAAACTTTTTTCACAAAAAAAAGAAAGAATAAGAGAACTAATAACAGAGCCTCAGCTGTTCAAAGAGCACTATTCCATTTGATCAGCTTAAGTTTAATATTAAACTCGGTGGTAGGGTTTAGTAAGTGATCGAATGTGCTCATTGACGCATTCAACCTCTGTCATAATAATTGCGATTTGAGTAAATTATGTACCTCTTTATACTTTGACCTATACAACATTTTCTTCATGTTGCAATGAAGAGTGCCAAAATATTTAGAGAACGTAATTCTCAATGATGAGTTCTGAATCAAAGGTTATTTTAGCGGAGGGAAAAAGGCTGGTCCTTGTCTCTTGAACTTTGGCCATGGATTGCAGACTAAAACATATATCCAGTTTTAGTAGTTTTCAGCTGCATTAGCAGTAAAGCAATGCAATGAAAGCGGGTTTGTCTATAATTAGCAACTTCTTCCCCTTGTCTAGCACTTGGCTAATATCCTGTGTTGAATATCACTTTTCACTTTGCTTCTAGGTTCTGCCTTTTCTGAAAGATAAGAGCGGTACCTCTCTATTAGCTGAATTCTTACGTGTCTGGACAAATTACAAAGCAATGGTGAAGTGTCTTGGAGGATTTTTCCTTTACCTTGATAAAAAATGCACTGATCAGAAAAGTTCTGCACCCCTTAAAGAGGTTGCTCTTTCTTGTTTCCAGAATAGGGTAAATGTCTCTGTATATTCTACAGAAAATCATCACTTATTTAATTTTTGTAGACGCAAAAACTTCGTAATATACTGATTTTCATTTGTCCATTTCAGGTTTGCTGTGATCTTCTTCCAAAACTTTTTGACTCTGCACTTTTACTGGTACTTTTAAGTAGCATGTCAAGTTTGTTGTTGATTCCAACTATGAACAGCTAGTGATTTACGGTATCCCACATGTAGATAAGTCAAGACCGCAGGGAGGAACCAATTGACAGGAGCCTACTACAGGGCTTCTCTACCTTTTTATTGGAAAATGGTGGACCAAGGAAAGGAATGTACTATGACATGTTTGAGGAGAAATTGCTTACAGATACATCCAGTTGCTACTCTCGATTTGCCTCTGAGTGGCTCCTTAGCTATTCTTCGACAGATTATATATTGAAGGTTCTCTATGCTTGTCTTAAAAATAGCAGTGTGCTGGATGAATTTGTTTCTTTCATACAATTTCTTACATCTGACAAACCATTCTTCTCTACTATCAATCTAATCGAAGGTGCTATTGTTAGGTCGAGCGGTGTTTGAATGATGAAAAGGGGAAGTTGAGTCAGTTCCTGTATCCTTCCTCTGTAGAGAAGCTACTTCAGGTACTGCTGTTTATTCCTTTACTTTCTTACAGCTTGTGATCAAGTTCTTAATATGTTATTTGATGATATGAGCGAAGAACTTCAAATATTGTGGATGTTTTGCTAAACTCGTCTGTTCTCATCATAAGGGTGATAAATATGATCACAGTCTTTAATTTGAGGGCATAAAGGTTCCATCCTCCTTGTTCAATATAGTACATGTATGAAATTTGTAATCCTTGGTTTCATGTGATTATGTTTTTACTAAAATAAATCTGAGAAGCTAAGGATTGGGTTTCACGTGGTTAATGTTAGTCTCTTCTCACACATGATCACTTGAACATTGTGATTCTGGATAAGTTACATGAATAGGGATATTTTTTATTTTTATGAAGTAAGTAGATTCATTAAATGGCATCAAGTAGATGCAAAAAGTACAAGAGTGCACCATTGAGATTACAAAAAGAGATTGAATTAGCTCCAGATAAGTAAATTAAGTTAAATCTAGGGAGCTAAGAAAATTGGTCTAAGCTATTTACAGGGGTCAATTTTGACCACCTGAATAGGTCTGTAAGACGTCTAGCCTTCAAGGAGTAATTTGGAGTTGAGATGCAATCAAAACATCTCCTGTTCCTCTTTGTCAATAAACACCAAAAGATACATGAGCTAGGGATATTTCATCACTTAGATTTGGCTGATTGTTAAATGCTTGTTGAGACTGTGGCTTTAGCACTTATATCTAGCTAAATGATCAAGTCAGAGACCTCTCAGACAACCCATTGCTGAGTTACTTGTATTAACTGCTCTACGTAGGAGAACCCCGAGGATAGACCATTCTTCTTGAGTTTCATGTGCTTACATGAAGCCACAACATTGGCCAATGAACTTTAAATCGAGTGTATTTCTCTCTCTAGAAAAATATACCTTTATTGATAGTTTTTGCCCTAATGTCGCTTGGTGGAAGAATGGTTGTTTATTTCATCTTTATGTTAGTAATAAGTGAGTGCACCTGCACGGGAATTTATCAGCTTTGTGGCTGGACCAAACCCTGCGAAACAGTGTACAACTGTAGTACTTGAAATAACTTCTCCAAGTGCTTCTCATACACATGCGCATGTGAAAAAGTAAATTGTACTATCCTTCTGAAGAATGTTACTTTTTCAGAGAATGGTCACTGTAATTTTTTGTGTCACCTAATCTTTTCTGTTTGAAAAAATATGTTAGTGAACTTCATTGCATCTATTTGATGTCATCGATGAAACTACTTTAAAAAAAAAAGAAAAAAAAGAATGTCAGTGGACCAGTTAGTGATTCTTGACTGAAAATTCCTTTCAGGTTGTGCATCTGAAGTTGATTGGTGAAACTACAAGCCAGCTGATTGAAAAACAGAAGGCTGAGAACCTCAACTCAACAAGATATCAGGTTGCTTCTTTTTTTTTTTTTTTAAATCTTTTTTTAAATTATATATGCTAAAAGAGAATACATATAAATGCTCTCAATAGATTTTAGCTTTTTGTACCTGTCTTGTATCATCTCCAGCAACGTAGGTGACCCATTTTTAGTCCTAATATCTTGCTTTTGGGTAAGTTTTTTTAATTTTAAAGTTATTGTTGCTTTTGGGTAAGACACTTAATTGATGCATGGATAGTAGATAACATCACATCGTACAAATTTATATTGCATCAGTATCTGCAAAACATCGCAACTTGCACCAGTATTGTCTATATTTTACTTGAGAAAATTAAGATGGATTTTTCTGTACTAACTATCTTTTGATGTGGAAATTAAAAGGTAGTGTTTCTGAACTCGTGACATTTAGGAGAAGTTCAATCCTATTTTCTTTTTTCTTTTTTTGATAAGAAGTTCAATCCTATTTTCTTAATCCTACTCTGCATGTAGGGAAAAAAGATCTAGTTTTTCAGAGATCAACTTTGTCGAAGTGTAGACGACATCCAGATTGGGTTTTCTGAAGACATCCTTCGAAAAACTTAATTATGATCAAAGCTAGTGTATAAACCAGCATGCTGTTACAAGTGCTTGATAGTTAAATGTGTCAATATCGAAGCTAGTATATAACCAGCATATGTTTATATGTAGAATTATTAGTGCATCAATAACCTATGTTCATTGTGTAGCATACTTTAAGAAGTAGTTATACTATGTAGTAAAATGAGGATTCTGTAATTAATCCAATATTAACAAATGTCCAGAAAATATCCTTCTAAGTCATGATCAACCTTCAAATTTAGCCAAATGTGAGGATTCAATGGAAATTGGATTATACACTAGAATAAATCTCGATCCTGTTAAAAAATGAAGTTGGATTTATTTGTTTAAGTAAAAAATGAAACTTTTATTTAATGTGATCATAATTTGAGAGTTGACAGATTGAGTATTCAAAACCAATTTTACTTTACATGTGAGCTCACTCTGTAGAATCTTTAATGCTTTAGCCTTTACGCTCAACTCAGCAATGACCTTCACATGTTTTTTTCTCATTGTCTATTAGTTATCTTCTATTTTATTTCTTGTGCCATTAGTTTCTGATGTAGCATGTCTAGTTTTTTTCAATCTATGCTGCTAAGTGTTTCATGATAAATTTATTCAAGTTTTAGATCTTTTCCTTCCCCCCATGTACTTATTTTAATTCCCATATGATTCTCTATATTAAATAGGAGGGTAGCATTTGGATGACCCTGATTCTGGTGCTGTGACGTGTGGAATTTTTGAGAATAATAATAGATGTGTGCTTTAGGACAAATATACTCTAATAGCTTTTTAATTGCTACATTATCCTACCATGCCTGAATTCTCTGTGTCCTTGAAACATATCAAAGATCTTGCGGAATTTTCATTAATTGTTAATTGCACGGTCTTTCATTTAACCTGAAATTCACATTTGAAGAATAAGAAAAGCCCACCCGGCCTTCCTCCTGGTTCTTGATCCCTGAAGCAGAGTATTGATAGTTCTGCAGTACAGTTTTATAACATTACAAGTAATTTCTGTCAAAAATAATTACATATAAGTAATTTCTGATAAAAATTAACATTACTTATTTTGGATTTTGTTGCAGGAATTATTGTCCAGATGTGCCAATTTAAGCATTGGATAAAGAAGTGCCCCATTTTTTACCAACATTATAGTGTCAGATAGTAGCCCAGGAAAGGGAACAAAAAACACTAACAAAAAGCCCAACAGAGTTATTGACCAGTGAAGATTCTGATGATCTCTCCCACCATCTATTTTTTGCGGCTCCTCTCTTGGTGCTGTTTGGAGTTAGGCCCCTAATCCTTTTTTGACGATACTCACATCTGAAAGTGTCTAGGGATTTAGCAGAGCAAACATATTTACTGTACTGGTTAGGAGTATATATACTTTACTAATTTGCACATTTCTGCAGTATATGCTATACATCTCTTACAGTGATCGGGGAGAAGATACTTCTTAGTTGAACAGATGCAGAAATACATATTTGCCAACTGAGAAACAGAACTGTAGTTGCCAAAAACCTGCAATAGCTCAGATATTATAATAGACTTTGCTTTGTTTCTGTATTTGCCTGTATATAATTTGATTTAGTTTCAATTTGCCTACAATCTTCATCAAATTTTCCAGCAAAGATTAACCATTTTACTGTCCTGTGCCCAGTCTCACATTACAGTACTTGAATGCTTCTAGCCGGAAGGATTAATTCGAATGAATATGGAATTATTACCTCACGCCCATTCTAATGGTCATTCTCTCTTTAGGGTGATTGTATATTATTTAGTGAGTTAACATGCATCATATGAACTTGCATGGGAAATGTTTCTGTTGATTGTTGCTATTGCATAGACCTGCAGACAATTTTAAGGTTGAAACACTTGCTTTTAAAGTAAAAGCAATTTGAATCGCAAATTTTTTTCTTTGTTCATTGAAAGTTAAAAAAATTCTTCCAAGTTCAGTTCCCCGCCTTGTGAAAGAATCCAATGTCCCTTCCGTTTCCTGGAGCCACCTTAACACACAGTTCTTCCTTTTGTTTCGCCAAATTTATAGACTGTATTCTGCAAGTTCTAAGTTTCGAGCTCTTGCTATCGTATCCTTCCATCATTTTTTTGTCCACAATCTCTTCAGTGGTTACAATTTTCAACTGACCTCTTCTTCAGGTTGGGTTTATTCCAGACATTTTGGGTAGGTTCAAGTTAGGATATGGTATGGGGCAATGTGCCTGGAGGAACGTTGTCTAAAGAATAAAGCATTCAATATTTAGTCACGTCATAGTCAAATTCAGACCTGCAAGAATGAAATTGAAAATTGCGGGGTGAAGTTTGAGAATATCAAATCTAAATATTTGAAATTGACATATTGTATNCCTGTTCAAGTACCAATAAATTAAAATCAGTCTTGTTATTTTAAACATTTCATCATGTTTTACACAATGCATTTACTATTCTTAACAACTTTCACCATTGTACTCCCACCATTTTTCTTAATTGTTATGATAAAATTTTAAATTATTTTTTTAAAGAAATTAATTAATATTTTTTTAATTTTTTAATTTTTATCTATTCAAGTATAGTTTTCTCAAATGCTGAATTATTGTGCATGATCTGTTTCAAAACAGATTTGAGAATCTCTCACTAGACACCTCCGAGGAAGACAATCCATCAATATACATGAATCGACCAAGGGGCCTAATATGTCCAAGGGAAGCCCATGTGATGGCATATGAAGTGGAACCCGTGGTCAAAGCTAATGGCTACAGTTTTATCCTAATGATTCACTGAAAATGTCCTAGCTTTTTAATAAGTAGACTTGATATTTTAGTCCAAAATGGTTCTACAGTACCCCTTATGTTTCATTTTAATTGTTAGGATAATATTTGCACACCCATTAAGAAAAAATTAAAGGATGATAATTTGACTAAGATGACCCTATTAATTTTTTGAAAACATACAATAATGATTTTTTTACATTTTAAAATGACTTTTAGTACTAAAGATGGAATTGAAAAAATATGGTACAATTAGTTCTTGAATTTTGAAACTAGCAAATATTTTGAAACAACTATTTTTAATATACCTAGCAATTAAAATAGAACAGAGAGAATAATATTTAGATCAGGAATCTGTGGTTTAACACCATTAACAACGTCATGTTCAAAATCTTGATGACATTGGAAATATTTAATACTCTTTCCGTTTTAAAATAAGTGGTGTTTTTAGCTCCTGCACACCTCTTAAGAAAATTACTCGTTTCTACCAAAAAAAAATATTTTTGCCCACTTACCCCTAATAAATATCTTAAAAAGATGTAACTCTTTAATATTTTCTTGATTATATAAAACTCCCTCCATTTAAATAATGGTAAAATTGGAAGAACATTATTAAATGTCTTCTTGACTATGTAAAATTTCACTTATTTTGAAACAAAATCAAAAGGCTAAAACACCACTTATTTTGAAATGGAGAGAGTATTTAAGCAATTAAGCATGCTTTTTAGGTGCCAATTTAGACTTTTTACTCATTTTATTAATGAAAATGACATATATATTGAATAAATATTTAATACATAGTGATCTTAATTTAAATATAAATAAAGCTAAAGTAGTCAAAAATTTCTCCTAATTACAACTCCCTCCATTTTAGCCTCTCATTTTGTTTCAAAATAAATGGTGTGTTACATAATCAAGAAAACATTAATGATGTTCTTTCAATTTTACCCTTATTTAAATAAAGGAAATTTTACATAACCAAGAAGTGAAGAAACTATTAAAGAACTACATCATTTTTAAGGTACTTATTAAAGGGTAAACTAGTAAAAATACATCTTATATTCTAGGAAAGAATAGTTTTTTTTAAGATGTGTCTAAGCTAAAACACCATTTATTTTGACTTAAGGCCGGGCCTGTAAAGGAAAAAAGCGACAAATCATTTGAGACAGAGAGAGTAACATTTCACTATAACAACCTGATTTTCTCTAGAACTAATTTTTCATGTTATGTTTAACTTCTCTCTATAATATCATTCTATATATAACAATAGTGACATTCATTATAGTGGTACACTATTTGCAAAATTACCCTTCTATAAATGTCATACTCAAATATTATATTACAATATTTTATAAAAAAAATGTATTATGTATAAGATAAAATATTAAAATATTTATGATAATCATCATTATTACCATGTACATAGTAATTTTCAAGTATGAATATCTAAAAAATGTATTTAAATAGTATCCATCAATTATAGTCATAACTTCACGTGAAAAAACTATAGGTGCTTCTCTTTTTTACATTTATACTATTTCTATCTTTTTAGTTAAATTGGCCAACACATATATTCCTTTTTCATGATGCATAAAAGAAAAAAAGGTCAAATTTGCCCCTCTACTTTAGTTTAGTAGCTAATTTTACCCTCCGTCATACTATATGGCCAAATACACCCCTGTCATTATCAAAGTATTCAAAAATACCCCTCATTTTAATGAAATCCCCCAAATCAACAAAAATAATACAATTTCATTTAAATTATCCGTTACCCTCTTTTAACCCGATCCAAATCCACTAAACAAATTAATCCCACCTACCAACTAAGTTAAAAGAGGGTAACGGATAATTTAAGTGAAATCGGATTATTTTGATTGATTTGGGGGATTTCATCTAAATGAAGGGTATTTTTGAATACTTTGATAATGACAGGGGTATATTTGACCCTACAGTATGGCGGAGGATAAAATTAACTAT
>JACEIK010001740.1:136739-179474 GCA_018107945.1 Datura stramonium | reverse complement strand
CTCTCGGGAACGGATTTTATTCAATTGATGTAACGTATTGACATTAAGCATTTTTACAACTATTTTTTAATGAGCAGAGAGCTGACATCCAAACACTTGAAGTTCCAATGTTATCAAAAGAAATTCTCCAAAAGCAATATATTAACTATTGTGGAAGAGTACTCTTGTCACGTTACCATAAAAAAGACCAACTCTTCATATATTGGTTTAACAACCAAACCCAACAATTATTTAAATAATTAATTAATTTCAAATAAACTTTTGAGGGCATGCCTTAGACTTAGCAAAACAATTCTTTTAACGAACAGAGGTTGTACCAAAATACTATTTAATACTCATTGTTATCGTTAATCTATGGTTGAACGTTAAAATCTTCTAATCACCGTTCACAATCGGATCAGTAACAAACAGATATCAAAGGTGATGGGTTGTATTGTGGTGACCAAAACTCTTTACTATATGAGTGTTTTAGCAACAGTCCACCAACTTCCAGTGAATAGAGAGATCGATCCCCAATCTAACGCCTCTAACTTCGATGGAATACCTTGACAGACCTCCAAAAGATTACTCTTCAAGAAATTGAGCTGAAAGAATAGACTCCAGAACGCTAAAAATCCAACTCTAAACCCTAGATCCGCTATTCCTTTTATAGGTGAATCCTGGAACGAATTGAAGGAGGAGATCAAAACATGAGATTTCATATTACAACTCCCATACATTCCGAAATCCATCCAAAGTATAAGAATTCTCTCGGATGAAAACAAGAAAATTCTACGAACAAACGTGTAAGGTGGAAGAGACAGAGCGTGCGGAAAGCGATAAGGACGCGTGACACCTTGGGAGGCCAGCGCGTGATCAGAGAAAGAAAAGAGACAGGGAGAGGCGCCCCTTCGTCTTTTTAGGAAATAAGGCTAAATCTTTTGACAAAAGACTAGGTTTAGGAAAAAGAAGTGGGTTGGGTAATTGGGCCATCTTTTTGAACAAAAAATGGACTTAAAGTTGGGCTTTAAATTGTCTGAGAAAAAAACTGCTGGGAATAAAGCCTCACCACCAACATTTTTGGAAATACAAATAAGGTTATATAATGTAAATGCTCATTTTTATTTTAAGAAAAACAAAGATATCCATTAAAATTATTTTTAATATATATATCCTAACTTTCTTTTTCAAATAAAATCTATAAACATGAAATAAAAGTAAAATAATAAGAATATACTTAAAAACATGTCATGATAAATGATGTAAACTTGGGGAGGATCGAAAATCACATATCTATAGCTTTCCCCTCTTTGACTGAAAATACTGAGAGTTTTCAGACAAATACGTAAAATTCAATCAATTTTATAAGAAATTTTTTTAAGAAACAACGTGATCCAGCCCTGGTCTCGAACAAACCACATACTCCGGGTCATAAGAAAATTAAGTCTCATAGTCTGAGGGGATAAAATAATGAAAATTGAGTTGGAGGTCGAGTGAGGTTCCGTCAAGGCTTTGGTCTGTGGTTTTCGTTGTTACATCAACAAAATAAAAAACAAAAGTCCAAAGAAAAATACAAGTACAAGATCCTATCCATGCATCTTCTCTTGAATCTTCCTTGAAATCTTTACTGAAATTTTAATCTTCAAAGTGTTATTTCACTTTTAATCTTATTATTCAGGCGGTACCACGAACTTGAAAATAAGCCAGTTTAAAGTGAAAAATTTTGTTACTTAGCTCGTGTATCAAGACGCTGAATGACACTTGAATTTTATTGTATCACATTCTTTTAAATGTTTCTAACTGTTGAAGGTAAGTCTTTTCTTCACGAAAATCCTGATACTAAATCCCATTTTATAGGATCCTAATAAACTAAATTAAATCTCGTTATTCAAGAGGGTCCTGATAAATTAAATTAAATCCCATTATCTAAGAGGGGCCTGATTAACTAAATTAAGCCCCATTATCCAGAAGGGTCCTGATAAATTAAATTAAATCTCACATTTTCAGGAGGGTTGATGTTGGGCATATTTCTTATGCCCATTTGCCTTACTTTTATCCATATTTTACTTTGTTTTGAGTTTATTATCTTTAGAAAATGCATGAATTCATATTTATGTGTCTTTTATTAGCTAACAAATGTTTTTAGATGTTTTGAGCAGGTAATCAATGAAAAAGGACTCAAAAAGGATCCAAGGTATGAAGAAAGAAGAGTTCGAGAAAAATTGGCCTGGTGAGATAGTTGTGTGCCGCGCCTGACCCTAAATTTCAGAGAAAATTATGCTCAGTTTGGTGCATTGGGTGGTGCGGTGCGCTAGGTCTTCAAATTCAGAGGAATTTTTGCTGAAAACCTTGGCGAAATGAGTGGTGCGGCGTGCCAGAAGGGTTCCGAACTTAGAAATTTTTTCCAACACTTTGGTGCAGTGGATGGTATGGTGCTCCAGACCCCAGAATGTGCATAATTTGACTAACACCTCGGTGAGATGGTTGGTGCAGCGCGCCGGGTCCAAAACTTCAGAAGAAATTCAAGCCAAGTTTGGTACGTTAGATGGTGCGGCGCGCCACAAGCTGTACGGGAAGGATTTTCAAGTCTAAAAGTTTTATTTCTCAAGGGCAAAGACATCAATTGATACTTGCTTATAAATATAATATCTAGGTTATTTTGTTAGAAGTCTTCGATTATTCTGAGATCATTTTGTCCACAGTTCTTGGGGGAAGAGACAAAAGTTTATTTTCTTTTAGGTTTTCTTCTTTACTTTATACTATTGTTAATTCGAATTGTGTTTGTTTTAGTTTTCCTCTTGAATATGAGTGGCTAAAGTCCTGTTCTAGGGTTTTGGCTATAGCTAAGGGTTGCAGTTTGAAACTCTTTTATGCTAGACATTGATTCTTCATTCAATATTGTTTATACTTGCTTATTTTCATTGCTTATTCGTTAGACTAATCACCTTACGAATATTATCTGTTAGATCTAGGTTGAACTTGAGAGAGGGAACCAAGAGGGTTAAAAGTAAGTATAGAATAGGTTCAATGATCTTCTAGCAATGGGTTCAAGTGAGATTTCATTGTTGAGGATAGAGATATACCCTTCAACCCTGTTCAGTTGAATACAAGTAGCTATAATCGTCGTTCCATATTTCTCATGTGATTATATGGATATAGGTGTTAGGGTTCATGAGATAGTTCTTGGATGTTTGAGAGAATGGAAAGAAATGGAATCGTAACTTGGAACTAGCAATCTTAAGAAGAGTTAGTCTAGCATAATTGAGTCTTAAAACTCAACCTGAAAGCGAAAGTATGAAAACCCTATATTATGAAAACCCTAGATTCTATCATCATTTGAATTACAAACTCTTGTAAAAATGATTCTTGTTCATTAGTTTAATTTACATTTCAAGTTAGTAGAATAATCTCCAAAACCATTTCTCTAATTTTCTTGTGTTTTTCTGAATAGTGAAACAAAATGTTAACATTGAGCAATTAATCTGACAAGTATCTGAGGGATTGATATTGAGACTTCACTATCCTATATTAATTGAAGACTACGTGTGCTTAAGTGCGTTTGGGAGATATCAAGTTTTTAGCGTCGTTGCCGGGAACTTGAAGATTGATTTATTGTTTGTAGGTTAGGATTTTTTCCGCTATTCACATTTTACATTTTTTTGTTGGTTGTTGAGAATTTTAGGTGTTATGTGCTTAGTGTATGCCAGCTACTAGAAGTAAGGGATCACCCTTGGCTCACTTTGATCCGAAGATTGAGAGGACTTTTTGCAGATTAGTAATGGCAGACAATCATGAAAAGGCATAGGGCAACAACTAGGAGAGGATTTCAGTGCTTAACTTTGCTCAGCCAAACTTGGAGAAAAGCTTCTATAGCGATCACGAAGCTGACCATCACTGGAAACTTTGAGTTAAAGGAGGGAACCATGCGGTTGGTTCAGAACACTTGTCAATATCAGGGCAAGTCGCACGAGGATTCGCATAGACATCTTATGACGTTCGTGGAGCTTAGTAAAAACTTTCAATATCAGAACGTGTCAGATGAGTATATTAAGCTCACGTTGTTCCCTTTCTCATTGATTGGTGAAGCTAAGGAGTGGCTTCAGAATGAGCCAACGGGTTCCATTAGTACTTGGGAGGTACTTTTCAACAAGTTCATCAACAGGTTTTTCTCATTGAGGAGAACAAAGAAGTTGAGAGGAAAGATCTCAGAATTTGTGTAGAAGGATGGTGAGACCTAGGCTCAGGCTTGGGAACAATACAAGGGATTCTTGAGAGATTGTCCACACCATATGCAACCGAAGGAGATCATTGGGCATAATTTCATAGAAACGCTGATACCAGAGTCAAAATTTTTGCTTGATGCTACAGCACAGGGGAAATCTTATCCAAGAGCTATGATAAGATGGAGGCTCTATTGAATCTCATGTCAACTGCGAGCCAAGATTATCAAGATTCGGGCAGAGGATTTATAGCATCCAAGTTCTAGGGAAGCTCGAGGTTGATGGTGTAGCAGCAATCTGAGCAGATATCAGTCAGTTGATGAATGTGATCATCAAGCTAGTGACTGCACCAGCTGCAAGCCAAGTTAATCAGGTTTAGCAAGTTCAAACCCCACCACCATCATGTGAGGGGTGCATATTTAGGTTGCCCACTAAACCTAGAGTCTGTTTATTTTGTGTGCCAACAAGTTAGTGGTGAAGGTTTTGCAGGAAATGGCTATAATCAGGGGTATAGGAATACAACAAATCCCTCATGAAAGGAACCAGAATTTCTAGAAACCCCAAAATAACTTTCAGAGACTGCAGGGCCAATAGTAGGGTAGTTATTTAGAGGATACCCAGAAGCAGTGGATGATTCAGTAGACTCAGGTGGTTAAATGAGACACAAAAATCCATCCATGAGTTGGAAAGGAAGATGGGGCAATTGGTCCTTCAACAGACTAACAGACCGCAAGGGTGTAATACCCCGAAAGTCTCTAAGATGAGACCCGAGGGTTAAATCAGAGAAAGCAGGAGAATCTGCACCAGTTCACATAACGACTTGTTAGGTGATCCATTAAGTCACTTGATGGATCATTAAGTGACCCGTTAAGTGGTGCTGTGTTGGGAAGTTGCAGAGGCGGCGGGCTGAGGAATGACCCATCATGACACCCAATAAGTCATTGAGTCCCTCGTAGGGTGGTGCAGAGTTGAAATCAAGGGATTCTTTTAGAGGGACTTAATGGGAGGAGGGACGAGTTATGTTGTTACTTAACAACTCGTCGGGTCAACCGTTGGTTGGATAAGGTTGGAAGAAAATTGGAATTTCCAGTGGTGATGACGAGAGGAAATAACGAGTCATGATTTTAGGTGACGATTCATGCTGTTTGGCCATTGCTTAAAGATCAGAGATTTGAGAAAGAGGTTGCCGGTGGTAACGAGTGAGAACCACAAGTCGTCCAGTAACCTAACAACTCGTTGGATCACTCGTGGTGACTAGCAGTGGGTTATTTTATATCGAATCAGTAAGGGAATTTTTATAATTTCTAAGCTCCTAAGTTCTAAACTACGTTTTTAAAGCCTTGAAAGAAGTATTTCAATGGAGTTTAATCTATTCTAATTCATTCAACTCCCATGCATGCAAAGTTTAGAAATTTCTTTTAAAGATCAAGCTTGAATCCTATCAATTCTTCCCCAAATCTCTTGTGCTTCCAAAGTCAAGTTGAGATTCAGTTTACCCAGGTATGTAGGGCTATGAATGAGAGTTTCTTTCATTCTCATGCCCAAATTTCTCCTAAAGTTCATGAATTCAAGTCTTAATTCAAGTTTATAATTTTATGGGGTTTTAACCCTATTTTATGAAATTCTCTATGATTTGTTTATGGGTCAGTTTCCTTCATATTTCAAAGCATGTTTTAAGATTCATGGGTAGATTTTATATATAAATTGATTATAAATTCATGATTTCAAGTTATAGAAAATTATGCCCAATTATGCAAGTTTAAAATATCAAGTTTATGATTCATGATTTCAAGTATGATGAGATATCTAGCATGATTGAATGTTTATAATTTACTTATGCATGAATCTATGATTTTGACTTATGAAGTCTATTTCAAGTATGCATGATTTTAAGATTTGGGCAAGCCCACACAAGTTAAGTATGTTTTCATGATTTAGCCAAGGCTAATAAGATCAACTTATCATATGTTTTGGAGTCAAGACTCCCACTAAATCTTATGATATGTTTTGGATTCAAAACTCCCCATGTTCAGATTTTAGACTATGCATGTGATTATTATTTCAGCTTCGTTAAAAAATGATGGGAGCACTGTACATGTTTTTGGGAGTAGTATCTAGCATCGATTAGGCTTGAGGTTTCAAGGTTTTCCGATCTTAGAACTACACGTCAACGTAGGTATATTTATATTTGGGACCTCTCAAGAGAGTTTTTCCCTGCCCCAAGGGGCCTTCAACTTGATATCGATATTATGGTACTGTCCTTAGCCTTGGCAAGATTTTGGATGGCTCTACCCACTTGAGTGTGATAGTTGGGGCATCACGTAATCTCTCGTGGTGGTGTCAGTTATGAAGAGTCTCCTTTTGTTCCTCATGATTTCAATTATTCATGTTCATTACTTATGATATTATGTTTTACAACAGGTTTCGCCTAATGATTAGTATGAGCTTTTATTTATGATTTAAACTACGACAAGTTATATGATTTCTATTTTAGCTTTGGGTTATTCTATTCAGATATGATATTCAGTTTATGACTATACATGTTTTAGATTCAGATTTCAGCATGCAGTCCTTACTCTCAAGATCTTATGATTTATGTTTATATGCATGAATTTCAGTTATAATTACTCAGCATATTTTACTTACCTTGCATACTCAGTATATTTTAAGTACTGACCGCATATTCTATGTTGTATCGTTCTATGATACAGGTCCGGACGATCAGACTCAGTTCCGCTGTTAGTCCAGCTTTCCCGCAGCTTAACTTACTTTCCCATCGTTGGTGAGTCCTCATCTTTCGAGGACCTTCAGTTTAGTGTGAAGTTATGTTATATTCAGTTTCAGACTTTAGCGAGCTAGTTGGGGATGTTATCCCATCATCTCACCAGACAGTAGTAGAGGCTTATCAGATATTATATAGAATTTTCAACTTTATCGAGTGTTGACTTTGTTTATGATTGCTATGTTATTTAGACTTCCGCTTATTCGTGTTTAAGTATCAGATTCAGCTTTGATGTATGCTCTTTAGTTGTCATGTTCATGCTATGGTCGACTTGGAGCCACTCGTGGTTCTAGGTCCTATGTCTCGGTCCAGAGTCCCAACTCGGATCGTGACAAACTTGGTATCAGAGCAAAGGTTAAGAGTGTCCTAGGGTGTCTGAAAGCCGTGTTGACTAGAGTCTTTTCCATGGATGTGAATCGTGCCACACTTATGAGGAAGAGGCTACAAGATATTTTAGGAAATTTTCCTTTTTTATGATCTATGTCATGCGATGAAGTATCCCTCTGTCCTTCTAACTCATGTTATGCGCGATTGAAGAAATATGCCTCTAAGCTGAGTGAATGGAAGAAGGAATGACAATGAAAATATCCATGATAATGGCAATGGGGATGAGCATCAGCAATCCCCGCCAGCACCAACAGGTCCTTTGCCTAAGAAGGTCACTTATACCAATTTTAGAGTGGAATTTCAGATGTTGGAACAGGCTATGACTACTCAGGTCAATCAGCAGGCGGTGGCTCATGTTCCTCAGTATAGGAACACAGCAGCGGCTAGAGTGCGGGACTTTCTCAGGATGAATCCACCTGAGTTTATGGGGTCGAAAGTGGATAAGGACCCGCATGAGTTTATCGGGGAGGTGAAAAAGATCACCCAGATTATGAGGGTAACTAGAGAGGAGAGTGCAGATTTACCCTCCTATCAGCTGAAGGGGGTTTCTTACATATAGTACCGCTAGTGGAAAGATGATAGGGCAATGGGAGCAATTCTCGTGAGTTGGGATGAGTTCATGACTGCTTTCTTGGATAGGTTCTCCCCAAGAGGGTTGAAAGAGGTAAAGGTAGCGGAATTCATCAACTTGAAGCAGTACCACAAGACCGTCCAAGAGTACGCCTTGGAGTTTACCCAGCTGTCCAAGTATGCGGCCAAGATGGTTGCGAATCAGAGAGATCATATGAGCAGGTTTGTGAACGAAGTATCAGACTCACTGGTTAAGGAGTGCAAGACCACTATGCTGAACAGTGATCTAGTCTTCTCCCGATTGGTCATATACGTCCAACAAATAGAGGCGAATTAGATAAAGGAGAAGGAAAGAGAGGCCAAGAGGGCAAGGACAGGGAGTTACAGACAGTTTTAGAAGAGGTACGATGGTGGACACCGTCAGCAGTCCCACCAAAGGTTATCAGCCCCAGCACCATCATCAGCCAGTATTCCATCTAGACCGAGGCGTGATTAGAGGGGTAGGGCATCAGGCTCCAAAGGTCAGAGGAGTAGGACAGGAGAGCCCAACATTCCATTTTGTAGCAAGTGTGGTAGGAGGCACATCGGAGAGTTCCTAGCAGGTTCAGGCGCGTGTTTCAGGTGTGGGAAGCCCGGACATATGTTTAGAGACTTCCCTTCAGCCAGATACGACCCTAGTAAAGGACGTGACATAGCCACCAGTTCAGCAGCTCCACCAGCACGCCTAGCGGGTGCATCCACTAGTGCAAGTGGTGGTCAGCTTCAGAACAGATTGTATGCCCTCTTATCTCATCAGGAGCATGAGGTCTCTCCAGATGTGGTCACTGGTATGTTATGAGTATTCCATATTGATATATGTGCATTGTTAGATCCATGGATACCTTATCTTTTGTGACTCCCTATGTTGCTATTAGTTTTGGAGTCAGTCCTGAAACCCTATCAGAACCCTTCTCAATCTCTACTCTAGTCGGTGACTCAGTTATAGCTTGAAGGGTATATCGATATTTCCCTGTCACAGTCCTTCAGGAAGTCACCTCAGTCGATCTAGTATAGTTATACATGACCAATTTTAATGTTATCTTCGGTATGGATTGGTTGCATGCATGTTATGCCTCAGTAAATTGTAGAACTCATCGAGAGAGTTTCGATTTATGAGTGAGCCATTCGTAGAGTGGAAGGTTAGTTTAGTCGTGCCTGTAGATCGCTTTGTTTCCTATCTCAAGGCCAGAAAGATGATTTATAAAGGTTGTGTACAATATAGTTTGGGTTAAGGATGTTACATCCGAGACCCTAACTCTTCAGTCAGTTCCTATAGTGTGCAAGTATCCGAAGGTGTTTCTCAATGATCTACTAGGAGTCCCTCCCGAGTAGGAGATTGACCTTGGTATCAACCTTCTCCCTAATATGCAACTTATATCCATTCCTCCTTAAAGAATGGCTCCATCCGAGCTAAAGGAGTTGAAAGAGCAGTTGAAAGATCTCCTAGACAAGAGCTTTATCGGGTCTAGTAAACCCTCATGGGGTACACCAGTTCCCTTTGTTCGGAAGAAGGATGGTTCCCTTTGAATGTGCATTGACTATTGGTAGTTGAACAATGTCACAATCAAGAACAAGTATACCCTCCATTAAATTGATGACTTGTTTGACCAACTTCAGGGTGCTAAGTGCTTCTCAAATATAGAACTCATATCCGAATATCATCATCTCAGAGTTAGAGAAAGTGACATCCCGAAGATAGCTTTCAGGACTCGGTATGGTCACTATGAGTTCGTAGTTATGTATTTTAGACTAATGAATGCTCCTGCAGCTTTTATGGATTTAATGAACAGGGTGTTCAAGCCGTATTTAGATATGTTCGTGATTGTCTTCATAGACGATATTCTCATATACTCTCGAAGCGAGGAGGAGCATGCTGCTCATTTGAGGATTGTGCTACAGACCCTCAAGGATCGCCAACTATTTGCTAAATCTAGTAAGTGTGTGTTTTGGTTAGACTCGGTAGCATTTTTGAGTCACGTGGTGTCAAGAAAGGGTGTGCAGGTGGACTCTCAAAAAATAGAGGTGTTGAAGAATTGACCTAGACACCAGTTAGCCCTTCGGATATCAAGAGCTTCATGGGTTTAGCTAGCTACTACAGGAGGTTTTTTGAAGGATTTTCATCCATTGCAACATTGTTGACTAAGTTGACTTAGAAGAAGGTCAAATTTCAGTGGTCAGATACCTGTGAGAAGAGTTTTCAAGAGCTAAAGACTTGACTCACTTCAGCCACAGTATTGACTCTACCCGAGGGCACGAATGGATTCATTGTGTATTATAATTCTCTAGAGTTGGTAACAGTTGTGTGTTAATGCCGCATGGTAAAATCATTGCATATGCCTCTAGACAGCTTAAAACTCACGAGAAGAATTACCCGACGCATGACCTAGAGTTGGCAGTTGTGGTGTTTTCCTTGAAGATTTGGAGGAACTACTTGTATGGGTTGCATGTGGATATGTTCACGGATTACAAGAGCCTTCAGTATATGTTCACTCAAAAGGACCTGAATTTGTGACAAAAGCAGTGCTAGAGCTTTTCAAGGACTATGACATGAGTGTATTTTATCATCTAGGCAAGGCCAATGTAGTGGCGGATGCCCTTAGCAGACTGTCTATAAAGAGTGTGTCTCATGTGGAGGATGGGAGGAAGGAGTTAGCAAAGGACGTCCATAGGCGTGCTCGTTTAGGGGTTCGCCTTGTTGACTCTACCGATAATGGTGTCGTTGTTCAGAATGGTTCAGAATCTTCATTAGTGACTGAGGTCAAGGCTAGGAAATATGAGGATCCTATCTTGGTAAAGCTAAAAGAAGTTGTCCAGAATTAGAAGGTGGAGGTCTTCTCCCAAGGGGAGATGGTGTACTTTGTTATAAGGGTCATTTATGTGTTTCGGGTGTTGATGACTTGAGAGAACAGATGTTTGGTGAGGCTCGTGGCTCTCAGTATTCTATCCATCCAGGTGCCACTAAGATGTACTATGACCTACGAGAAGTCTATTGGTGGAATGGCATGAAGAAGCACATAGCAGAGTTTCCAGCTAAGTGTCTGAATTGTTAACAAGTGAAAGTTGAGCATCAGAGACCTGTAAGTATGCTACAAGACATTAGTATCCCTACTTGAAAGTGGGAAGAGATCAATATGTACTTCATCACAGGGTTGCCTCGTACACGCCGATAGTATGACTCTATTTGGGTGGTTGTGGATAGGTTGACCAAAGCAGCACATAACTAGACTATATATGCGGGACTTATTTTGGTTGCATGGAGTTCCCTTACCATCATTTCAGATAGAGGTGATCAGTTTACCTTGCAATTTTGGAGATCTTTACAGAAGGAACTTGGTACTCAGGTTAAGTTTAGCACAGCTTTTCACCCGCAGACAGATTGTCAGGACGAGTGGATCATTTATACTCTTGAGGATATGTTGAGAGCGTGTGTGACTAATTTCAAGGGTAGTTGGGATGATCATTTGCCTCTCATCGAGTTTGCTTACAATAATAGTTACCACTGCAGCATTCAGATGACTCGGTTTGAGGCTTTTTATGGGCGAAGGTGTAGATCACCTATTGGATGGTTTGAGGTATATGAGGCTACGTTGATAGGGCCATATTCCGTTCATGAGGCCATGGAGAAAGTTCAATTTATTAGAGATAGGCTGAAAATAGATCAGAGTCATTATACGTCATATGCGGATATTAGGCGGAGAGAGCTTGAGTTTGAAGTTGATGATTGGGTGTTTTTGAAGGTGTCTCCTATGAAGGAAGTGATGAGGTTCAAAAAAAAAAGAAAATCCTTGTCCCCGATATGTTGGTCCTTATAGAATTCTGAGGCCAGTTGAAAAGGTGGCATATGAGTTGGAGCTACCAGTGGAGTTAGCTTCGGTACATCCAATTTTTCATGTATTCTATTGAAGAAGTGCATTGGTGACCCAGTGAAGAGCATAGGTGTGAAGGATAGCCTTACCTATGAGGAGGTTCCAATTGAGATCCTCGATCATCAGGTTCGGAAGTTGAGAAACAAGGAAGTAGCTTAAGTAAAAGTTTTGTGGAGGAATCAACTAGTTGAGGGAGCCATGTGGGAAACCAAAACAGATATGACGGCTAGATACCCGCATCTTTTTCCTTCCGGTTCAGTTTCAGCATGAGGTATAAGTTTCCTCCTTAGTACTCTATTCAGTTTCATGTCAATTTCATGTCTCTTAGTTCCTTCCATGTTTTAGCATGTATATATGAATCATGAATTCAGTTCAGTCATGTGTATCAGTCAGGAATCAGTCATTTCGTCAGATTTCAGCTTCAGTGTTCACTTTTGGATTGCAGTTCTTCCCCTGGCCCTCTAGTATGCTTAGTTTACATTCGAGGATGAATGTTCCCAAGGGGGATATATTGTAATATCCCAAAAGTCCCTAAGATCATACCCAAGGGTTGAATCAGAAAAAGCAGGAGAATCTGCACCAGGTCACATAATGACTCATCAGGTGACCCGTTAAGTCATTTGATGGATCGTTAAGTGAACCGTTAAGTGGTGTTGTGTGGGAAATTGCAGTGGCGATGGGTCGAGGAACAACCCGTTATGACACCCAATGAGTCGTTGAGTCCCTCATTGAGTGGTACAGAGTTGGAATCAAGGGATTCTTTCAAAGGGACTTAACGGGTGGAGGGACGAGTCGTGGTGTAACTTCACGAACTAATCAGGCCAACCGTTGATTGGACAAGGTTGGAAGAAAATTGGAATTTCCAGTGGTGATGATGAGAGGACATAACAAGTCGTTGTTTCAGGTGACGACTCATCCTATCTGGCGGTCGCTTAAAGATCAGAGATTTGAGAAAGAAGTTGACAATGGCAACGAGTGAGAACCATGAGTCGTCCAGTGACCTAACGACTCATTGGGTCGCTCGTGTGATTGGCAGTGGGTTATTTTCTATCAAATCAGTAGGGCATTTTCGTAATTCCCAAGCTCTTAAGTTCTAAACTACGTCATTTTAAGCCCTGAAAGAGTGTTTTAAGGGAGTTTAACCTATTCTAATTCATTCAACTCCCATGCATGCAAAGTTTAGAAAATCCTTTTGAAGATCAACCTTGAATCCTATCAATTCTTCCCTAAATCTCTTGCGCTTCCAAAGTCAAGTTGAGATTTAGTTTACCCAGGTATGTAGGGCTAACAATGAGAGTTTCCTTTCACTCTCATATCCTAATTTCTCTTAAAGTTCATGAATTCAAGTTTATGATCATATGGGGTTTTAACCCAATTTTATGAAATTCTCTATGATTTGTTTATGGGTCAGTTACCTTCATGTTTCAAAGCATATTTTAAGATTCATGGGCAGATTTTATATACAAATTGATTATAAATTCATGATTTCAAGTTATAAAAAATTATGCCCAATTATGCAAGTTTATGATCCATGATTTCAAGTATGATGAGATATCTAGCATGATTGAATGTTTATAAATTATCTATGTATGAATCTATAATTTTGACTTATGAAGTCTATTTCAAGTATGCATGATTTTAAGATTTGGGCAAGCCCACACAAGTTAAGTATGTTTCCAAGATTTAGCCAAAGCTAATAAGATCATCTTATCATATATTATGGAGTCGAGACTCCCACTAAAACTTATGATATTTTTTCGAATCAAGACTCCTCATGCTCAGATTTTAGACTATGCATGTGATTATAATTTTAGCTTCATCAAAAAATGATGGGAGCACTGTGCATGTTTTTAAGAGTAGTGTCTAGCACCAGGTAGGCTTAAGGTTCCAAGGTTCTCCGATCTTAGAACTACGCATCAACGTAGGTATATTTATATTTGGGACCTCTCAAGAGAGTTTTCCCCTGCCCCAAGGGGCCTTCAGCTTGATATCGATATCGTGGTAGCATCCTTAGCTCTGACAAGGTTTTGGATGGCTCTGCCCACTTGAGTGTGATAGTTGGGGCATCATGTAAGCTCTATCATGATAATGTCGGTTATGACGAGTCTCCCATTGTTCCTTATGATTTCAGTTATTCATGTTCATTACTTATGATATTATGTTTTACAGTAGGTTTGGCACAATGATCAATATACGAGCTTTTACTTATGATTGCAGCTATGACAAGTCATATGATTTCTATTTTAGCTTTGGATCATTCTATTCAAATATGATATTTAGCTTATAACTATACATTTTTCATATTCAGATTTCAGCATACAGTCTGTACTCTCAAGATCTTATGATTTATGTTTATATGCATGAATTTCAGTTACAGTTACTCAACATATTTTACTTACCTTGCATACTCAGTTTATTTCAAGTACTGACCGCATACTTTATGATGTATTGTTTCATGATATAGGTCCAGAAGATCAGACTCAATTCCACCATTAGTCCAGCTTTCCCATAGCTTAGCTCAGTTTCCCATCGTCGGTGAGTCCTCATCTTCTGAGGACCTTCAGTTTAGTGTGGAGTTATGTTATATTCAGTTTCAGACTTTAGTGATCTAGTTGGGAATGTTGTCCCATCAGTTCATCAGACAGTAGTAGAGACTTATAAGACATTATGTGGAATTTTCAGCTTTGTCGAGTATCACATTCCGCTTTGATGTATACTCTTTAGTTTTCATGTTCATACCATGGATCGACTTGGAGTCACTCGTGGTTCTAGGTCCCGTGTCTCGATCTGAGGTCCAAGCTCGGGTCGTGTCAAAGGGGCACTTCTGAGTAACACTGAGAAGAACCTCAAGGAGAACGTGAGCGTGATTTCCTTGCGCAGTGGAAAGGAGCTGGGTGAAGTGATACCTTGAAATGACAAAGAAGAGGAAGAGCAAGTTGTGAGGTTCAAGCAGGAGGATGGTGAGTCAAGAAACTCACAGCCAAAAGTGGTAGAAGCTGGACAACCTCCATTCCATTAATGATTCAAGAAATAGAAGGAAGACACAGCTTAGAAGAAATTTCCTTATATTATGAAACAGGTACATGTGAATCTACCATTTATACAATTGTTGTAGGATGTACCGAATTATGCCAAGTATCTGAAAGATATTGTGGCAAAAAAAAGGAGGCTCACAGAGTTTGAGACTGTAGCTCTTACAGAAGAGTGCAATTTCAAAATGCAGAACAAGATTCTAAAGAAGCTGAAAGATCCCGGGAGCTTCACTATTCTAGTGGTCATTGGAATTGGAGCAGAGAAGTTGGTTCGGAAGTCTGTGATTTGGGTGCAAGAATTAATCTGATGCCTGCATCCTCATTCAAGACCTTGGGATTAGGTGAACCACGCTCGGCACAGTAATATTGCAGTTAGCCGACAGGTCCCTTGCTTATCCTAATGGTGTTATTGAGGATGTATTCATTAAACTATGACCGTTTATCTTGTCGATGGACTTTATAATTTTGGACTATGAAGTTGACGAAGAATGTCCCATTATTTTGGGAAAAGGATTCTTAGCCACCAGAGATGCAATGATAAAGGTGAAGTCGGACAAGATGCCAATGACTATGGATGGCCAAGAGGCAGTCTTTAATGTATTCAAGGGACAAGGTTGTCACCCCATTATGAGGACTTTACAATGAGACCAGTAGTGGAGCTTGGAAGACCTAAGCAAGCAGTTGAGCAATTTGTGTGTCATGGAGACTTGGCAGGAAATCAGGGTACCAATTATCTCACTCAAGTGAAGGAGTGAAAAGTCTTGCATCGTACCATGATGTTAAATCAGGCGCCATATAAGAGGAAAATGGTGAATGTCATGCTGCATGTTTCATACTTAATTATGTTGGCCCTATTTTGAAAAGATGAGTCAGTTATAAAGGTTATGTAGTTTTGAATGTGAAAACTTCTTTGTGTGCTTAATGTGGATGTTATGAATAGATGAACCACTTAGTTATATGCTTTATATTTGTTGCTTGAGTCAGAATTGATAGAGGTGACAAGTGGTGGGAAAAGATGTTTTTGCATATAATTAAGGATTGTTTGAGGACAAACAATGGTTTAAGTGTGGGATAGTGATGTTGGGAATATTCTTATGCCCATTCCCATACTTTTATCCATATTTTACCTTATTTTGAGTTTATTATCCTTAGAAAATGCATGAATTCATGTTTATGTATGTTTTATAAGCTAACAAGTGTTTTTAGATATTTTGAGCAGCTAATCAATGAAAAAGGACTCAAAAAGGACCCAAGGTGTGAAGAAAGAATAGTTTGAGAAATATTGGCCTTGTGAGATAGGTGGTGCACCACGCCAGACCCAAAACTTTAGAGAAAATTATGCTCAGTTTGGTGCATTGGGTGGTGTCGCACGCCAGGTCTTCAACTTCAAAGGAATTTTTGCTCAATACCTTGGCGAAATGAGTGGTGCAGCGCGCCAAAAGGGTTTCGGAATTAGGAAATTTTTTCAACACTTTGGTGTAGTGGATGGAGCATCGTGCCAGATCCCAAAATGTGTAGAATTTGACTAATACCTTGGGCAAGATGGTTGGTGCAGCGCGCCAGGTCCAAAACTTTAGAAGAAATTCAAACCAAGTTTAGTGCGACGGTGCGGCGCTCAACAAGTTGTCCGAGATGAATTTTTAAGTCTAAGAGTTGTACTTCTCAAGGGCAAAGACGTTATTTGATACCTTTCTTATAAATATAACATCTAGGGCATTCTGTTAGAAGTCTTCGATTATTCTGAGATCATTTTGTACACAGTTCTTTGGGGAAGAGACAGAAGTTCATTTTCATCTAGGTTTTCCTCTTTAATTTATAATTTTGTTAATTTGAATAATGTTTTATTTAGTTTTCCGCTTGGACATGAGTGGCTAAACTCATGTTCTAGGGTTTTGGCCATAGCTAAGGGTTACAATTTGAAAACTATATTATGCTAGACTTTGATTCTTTATTCAAGATTGTTTATACTTATTTTCATTGCTTATGAATATTATCTGTTGGCTCTGGGTTGAACTCGGGAGAGGGAACCAAAAGGGTTAAAAGTAAGTATAAAATAGTTTCAATGATCTTTGGTCAATGAGTTAAAGTGAGATTTCGTTGTTGAGGATAGGGATATATCCTTCAACCCTGTTCAATTGAATATAAGTAGTTATAACCGTCGTTTCATGTTTCTCCTGCGATCATAAGGATATAGGCGTTATGGTTCATGAGATAGTTCTTGAATGTTCGGGAGAATGGCGAGAAATGGGATCGTAACTTGCAACTAGCAATCATGAGAAGAGTTAGACTAGCGTAATCGAGTCCTAAAACTCAACCTGAAAGCAAAAATGCCAAAATCCTAGATTCTCTTATCATTTGAGTTACACTCTTGTAAAAATGATTTTTGTTCATTAGTTTAATTTATCTTTGAAGTTAGTAGAATAACTTCCAAAACCATTTCCCCAATTTTCTTGTGTTTTTTTGAATAGTGAAATAAAATATTAACCTTGACCAATTAATCTGATAAGTCTCTGAGGGATCGATATCAGGACTTCACTGTCCTGTATTACTTGATGACCACATGCGCTTGCGTGATTTTGGGCGACATCAAGGGTCCTGATAATCTAAATTAAATTTCATTATCATGGAGGGTCCTGATAAATTAAATTTAATTTAATTTTTCAGAAAGTTTCTGATAAACTAAATTAAATGTCACTGTCCAGGAGGATCCTAATAAACTAAATTAAATCATGTTTTTTACGAGGGTCCCTATAAACTAAATTAAATTTCATTATTCAGAAGGGTCCTAATAAACTAAAGTAAATTCCAATTTTCAGGAGGGTAAATTAATCCCATTTTTCAGGCGGGTCCTAATAAACTAAATTAAATCTCATTTTCTTGGAGGGTCCTAACAAACTAAATTAAGTCCTTTTTTTAGGAGTGTCCTGATAAACTAAATTAAATTTTATTTTCCAAGAATGTCCTGATAAACTAAATTAAATCCCATTTTCAGGAGGGTCCTAATAAACTAAATTAAGTTTCATTTTCTAGGAGGGTCTTCATAAACTAAATTAAATTCCATTTTCCAGGAGGATCGCGATAAACTAAATTAAATTTTATTTTTCAGGAGGATCCTAATAACTAAATTAAGTTCTATTATCTAGGAGCGTCCTGATAAACTAAATTGAATCTCATTTTCCAGGAGGGCCCTGATAAACTAAATTCAATTCAATTATCCATGAGGGTCCTAATAAACTAAATTAGATCTCATTTTTCAAGGTCCTGATAAATTAAATTAAATCCATTATCCACGAGGATCCTGATAAACTAAACTAAATTCCATTTTCTAGGAGGGTCCTGATAAACTAAACTAAATTTCATTATCCAAGAGAGTCCTAAACTAAATCTCAAAAATGATAACTTGTATTTTTATAGAAGGTACCTGCTACTGACAAAATAAATTTTGCCCTTATTTCAAAACAAATAAAAAAATTGTGAGTTTTAACTTAGTAGTTGGTTTGTCGATTTGGCTCTCAAGGTGATTGTTTCAACACTTGCCAGGTTCAGCTTTACTTCAAATATTCTGGGCGTGTCATTGGATTGTTGTACTATTGACCCACAAGATGGCTATCAAGACTAATTTTAACCTAATATCATACCTCTATTTTATGATCTTCCTCAATTTGACATCTATTTAACCTCTTTACTTTCATGAATCCAAAACTTACCCGCATATGATAATTCATAGAATACTTTGTTCTATCTTGAATCATGTTATTTCGTGTGCTAGACATTTTCCTTTCTTTGTGTGATAGGAAAAGCTAGTATCGAATTTTGAAGACCTTTCTTATTTGTTCTGACACTGACTTGACTCATAAACACAAAAGAATAAATTGATGAAAAGATAGAAATATAAAGAGGAACGGGATCCAACTAGTGATGTCCCTATTTGAAAATGAGATGTGAGAAGAACATATCTGAGTGAGGTAGCCGGCTCCAATGATTATGACATGAATTTTGGATTGAGCAGCCTAATATATTCATCCAAACTAACATAAAACTCATGTCGAACCTTTTATATTGGAATCTCGTTTTCTGCACTTCAATAAATCTCATCACAATCAAAGCGCTCTTTTGACTAGTAGCGCCCTGAAGGTTTTCGCCTACAAGCCAATCTCATTTTTATTTTTTCTCAAACTCACTACTGCCTTATGATTCTTAGAAAGGGTTTTCACCAATAAGACTCTCTCAGTTTTATTTCTCTTAGCTTACCATCGCCTTATGGTGCCTGAGAGGATTTTCACCAATAATACTCTCTCGTTTTCATTTCTCTCAACTCACCATCGCCTTATGGTGCCCGAAAGTATTTTCACCAATAAGATACTCTCATTTATTTCTCTTTCTTATGTTCATGATACCAGTAATACCCATTTTGCAAATGTCAGATATCGATAGCATGCTTAGTGTTAACATTCTCCAAGATTGATCTGAAAGTCTTTCTTTTGGTTGTAACATGGATTTTAGATAGAGTTGGAAAGACAGGGTGGTATGAAGGCTCAAAGACAGTATTTAAAGTAGGATTGGGACTTAGAACTCTCGAAATCAACTCAATAAAGAAAAATAACTTTTTTCCATTTTTTTTAAAACGGAACTTATGTACATTTTTTTGGTTGGATCGAACCCCGGAGTAGGGTTGTCAACATATCTTGCTGAGACAAGAATCAGGTCAAATGTAGTTTCAAGAAAAATGATTGATTGACTTTTGATTTTTTCTTCTTTCTTTCTTTCTTTTCTTCTTTTTTTTTTTGCGACTTTGTTATGATTCTGAAAGAGGGATAAAAAAGAAAATAAACTAAAGCTAAAAATGGATGACAAAGGATGGCACAGTATTTTGGTAGCAGAATAAAATGTCTTCTTCATATCAAACTTTGAAATATCAAACACAAAGCGTAAGAATCTAATTATGAAAAATAAGGATCAAACATAATCTTCACAGCATCCGTATTGATAGCCATTTCTGTCATTTTACCTTCTATATCCATCAAATATAAAATGCCATTGGGTAATGCCCTATTCTCCATGAACGGCCCTTGCCAGTTTAGAAGAACTTGCCTTTCGCTTCGGCCTGGTGGAGGAGGATGCACCTCAATACTAGCTTACCTACTCCAAAATGCCTAAGACACACATTTTTGTTATATGCTCATGTCATTCTTCTCTGATATAGTCGTCCATGAAATATTGATGTTAATCTCTTTTCATCAGCTAAGCTCAATTGCTTCAGTCGGGTCTTAACCCACTTATCATCATCAATCTCAGCGTCAACAATAATTCGAAGGCGTGGATTTTCAACTTCTGCAAGTATAACTGCTTTCTTCCCATATCCAATAAATAAGGATTTACACCTATGAAAGTGCGAACAATAGTGTGATAAACCAATAAAGCAAAAGGCAACTTTCCATGCCACTGGCTAGAACTCTACACAATTTTGGGTAGTATCTCCTTGATATTCTTATTGACAACTTCTGCGACCTTATTTGCTTTTGGAAGATACGAAATTGAATTTCAATGTGTAATCTTAAACTTTTGGCATACCTATTTCATCAAATGGTTGTTTAGATTAGCAGCATTGTCTATAATAGTTACATTCGGGACATCAAATCTATAAATGATTTTAGAATGAACAAAATCCACCACGACTTTCTTGGCTACTAATTTGAATGTTACTGCTTCCACCCATTTCGTTAAATAATCAATCACTACCAAGATGAACCTATGCCCATTTGACATTTTAGGCTTGATTGGTTTAATCACATCCATTCCCCAATCCACAAAAAGCCATGGGGCGGACATTGTGTGCAACTCATAAGGTGGGGAATATATCATCACTGTTACCTGACATTGATGACACTTACGAACAAAATGAATGAAATCTCATTCCATAGTGAGCCAATAATAACCTGCTTGAAGTGTGTTTTTTTTTCTAAGACATACCCATTCATATGTGGTCCGCAAAATTCAAAATGTATTTCAGTCATGATGGTTGAAGCCTCTTTAGCATCTACACACCTCAGAAGTCTCAAATTAGGAGTCTTCTTGTACAAGGTTCCTCCGCTCAAGAAAAAATCATTGGTCAGTCATCAAATAGTCCTCTTTTAATCACTGGTGGCATGCGTTAGATATTCTCCAGACTGAATATTTTAATGCCATGAAACCAAGGTTCACAATCAAGTTCCTCTTTCACCGTATTAAAATAACCATATTGATCACGGATTTATATATGTAAAGGGTCAATATGCACATTGTTAGGATGTTGGAGCATTGAAGACAAAATGGCCATAGCATCAGCGATATCATTATGAACTCTCAGAATATATCTAAACTACACTTATATGAATCATTGACAAAGATATTGCAAGAAACATTGATATGGAAAGAGATTACAGTCACGAGTTTTTCATTCTCCTTGATTTGGTGGACTAGCAAGTCTGGATCCCCCAATACCAATAATTCTTGAATTTTCATGTCAATAGCTAATTTCAGACCCAAATAGCAAGATTCATATTCTATGATATTGTTAGTACAATACAATTGAAGTTGGACTATTACAAGGTAATGCTGCCCTAGTTTAGAAACAAGAACTTCTCCTATCCCAACTCCCCTCATGTTAGTGGCTCCATCAAAGGACAATTTCCAACCTAGATTATTGTCCGAAATAACTTCATCAATACACAATACTTCTTTATTGGGGAAGTATGTCTTCAAAGGATCATAGTCTTTATCAATAGGATTCTCAGCCAGATGATCTGCCAAAGCTTGGGCTTTCATTGCGGTTCGGGTCACACAGACAATGTCAAATCATGTGAGAAACATATACCATTTTTCAAGTCTACCTATAGGAATAGGCTTCTAAAAAATATACTTCGAGGGATCCACACAATAAATGAGGTAAATAGTGTAGGACAAAAGATAATGCTTCAACTTTTATGCCACTCAAGTCGGGGCACAACACGTCCTTTCAAGAAGAGTGTACTTTTTCTTATAAGTGGTGAATTTCTTGCTAAAAATAAATGGCATGCTCCTTTTTACCTGTGATATCGTGCTGACACAATACACAATCAAAAGAACTATCCAAAATCGACAAATATAGTATCAAGGGTCTGTCAAGCTCGGGTGGAACCAATACGGATGGATTAATAAGTATCATTTAATTTTATCGAATGCCTCTTGACATTATTCAGTCCATTTAATCACAATATTTCTCTTCACCAACTTGAAAATAGGCTGGCAAATTATTGTGAGTTGGGCAATAAATCTACTGATATAGTTCAATCTTCTTAGTAGGCTCGTCACCTTGATTTTATTTCTTAGCAGAGGCAAATACTGAATAACTTTGATCTTTGAAGGATCAACTTCAATACCACGCCGATTGACTATAAACCCCAAAAGCTTTTCAGACGGGACCCCAAATACGCATTTTGCTGGATTGAGCTTGAGATTGTACTTATAAAGTCTTTCGAAGAACTTTTTTAGATCCTTGACATGGTCAGACAGCTTTTTCAATTTGATGATCACATTATCTACACAAAATTCAATCTCTTTGTGCATCATCATGAAACATAGTAGTCATCACTCTCATGTAAGTTGCTTCAGCCCAAATGGCATGATTCGATAAAAATATGTCCCCCATGATATGATAAAAAATGTCTTTTTAGCATCTTCATCATCCATAACAATCAAGTGATATCCTGCGTAGCAATTCATAAAAGACACAATGTCATGCTTAGCACAAGTATCTAACAAAATATGGATATTAGGCAGTGGAAAATCATCTTTCGAGCTTGCTTTGTTCAAATTGCGATAATCAACGTACTTAAATCTTTACATCTTTCTTTGAAATTGGGACAACATTAGCTAGCCAAATAGGGTATTGAGTGACTCGGATGACTCCGGTTTCAAGTTGTTTTGTGATTTCTTCTTTAATCTTCATATTCATGTTAATTTTGAACTTCCTTAATTTTTGCTTAACAGGGAAAATGCCAGGTCGATCGGTAACTTTTAAACCACTAAGTTAGTGTTTAACCAAGCATGTTATCATAAAACCATGCAAAAATATCTTTATAATCAAATAGAGCTTGAATTATTTTTTCTTTTTGTTGTGGTTAAGCATGCTTACTTATCTTAGTTTTTTTGGCATTTTTCTGATCTCCTAGATTGATTGCCTCAGTTTCATTCATATTAGGATTTGATTTAATCTCAAAATATTTGAAATCCCTGTTTATTTCCACAAAAGTTTCATCTGCATCATATTCAACATTTTGGTTCATTTGTTTCATAATTAGCCTAAATTTTAAATTCTAGATAAAAATTCTGCATGCATGTCATATCACTAGAACTAACATATAAAGAACTGTACAAAGGAATATAAACAAAATATACTAGACTTAAATAAAAAACTGAAAATTGTATTTCATTGAAAAGGAAGATAAAAAGATTTGAACATTAAAACAGACAAGATAAAATATGAACAATGCTGGAATAACTTTAATAATAGAAAGAAAACAAAACAGACTAACAAAACTCCTTTCTGATGGGGAAAGGATTGACTTCCCAATTGTTGAGCTAGACATTTGGGCCAATGAACTGTACCTTTCTGTTGCTGGGACCTTCTCCACTTTCAACTGTATTAGCTTCAATAAATAGGTTCTAAAAGTAACTAATCAACTCTGTATCAACCTCTATCACTGGCTTTAGAACTAATGCCACAGGACTTGGTGGTGCTGGGTTTGATGAAAGACTAGTAAATTGGTGGCACAGGCTTAGCGAGTGATCATGCTTTGTTTTTCTTCTTCTTAGTCTTATTTCTATCTTTGACTGTAGGTTTGTACCCTAGACCAAAAGAATCAAAACTCTGACATAGGCACATTGGATGAACCCTACCTTGCAGATATATCCCTAATCTCTTTCCTAGTTCAAATACATGCTTCAACATTTCTTTTACTACCATAATTGATGTAGAAAATAGTTGCAGCCTTGGAATAGGATTCCCTTCAAGGATTTGCTCATAAACCACTACCTAAAAAGTTTGATAAATCAATGTTTCATCACCATTATCAATCTCAATGAAAGTAACCAAAGAGTCTTTGTAGGTAGAAAGGTTCACTTCTCTTTAAACAACCACTTCTTGCTTGTCGTATTCAAACTTAACAATTGAATACGATGTAGATGGGACTGCCAAAAACATGTGTACCCATGATCTTTCCAATAACAAATTGTAGGAAGCCGAGATATCAAACACTTGAAAATCTACAGTAAAATCAATAGGCCTGATCATCAACACAAGCTCTATCTCTCCAACAACATCTGTTTTTGCTTCATCAAAAGCTCTAACACATATGTCATTGGGACGAATCCTTTCAGTACTGATACCTAACTTTTGCAAGAGTTGATAGAGGACAGATATTAGCACCAGAGCCTCCATCGATCAAACCTTAAATGAAATAAGAACACTCATATTTCACAATAATATGAAGGCCTCGGTTATGCCCAATACTTTCTGCGGGTAGTTCATCCTCCGAGAAGGTGATCCAATTTACTTCATAAATTCTCACAATAATTTTCTCTAACTGATTCACCATAATCTCACAAGGGAAATGTACTTCATTTATAATGTTCATTATAGCATTGTGATGTTCATTAGAGTGTAATAGCAACGATAATAGGGAGATTTGAGCCAAAGTTTTCCTCTATTTCTCCACAATGGAATAGTTTGGTAAATTCATCTTTTTCAAGAATTCTTCAACTTCTTCCTCGGTGTCTGGTTTCTTAACAGGAATTTGAACATTCCTCATTTGTTTGGTCTTCCTAAACTCTTTTGGGGTAAAACATTTCCCAGAACGAGTCAAACCTCCTGCTTCATTTACTTTATCAGTGACTTTTTTCCAATTGTAAGTTACCACCTTCTGCTTATAGTTCCAAGGGACTGCCTTGGTATCAAACATTGAAAGTTGTCTTATTGGCTTGATAACAACAGGTGGGGTGAGCTCCCCTTTCAAGGTCAATATAGGCTTGCTCGACGCTCCCAACACAATTAGCTTTGGTTTTTCTTGACTTGAACCAACACTTGTTGAGATTCCTTTTACAAACAGCATAGGCTTCTTCACATCCAACTGGCCTAGCTTTCTTATCATCTTTGTTTACCCCCAAAGGCTTTGCTTTTATCGAATCCGCAATATTAACTGACTTTTTTACACAAGTTTCAATATTAATAATGGGTTTGTAGGAAACTGCAAACTCTTCACAACTATGAACCAACTCCAACATGTTCGTTTCATTATGGGTCATTAGTGGATTATAATTAATGTTTGGCGCATCTAGTCTTTGCACCATAATTTGATCTGTATCAATCAGATCTTGGATCACCCTCTTGGGGTGGATTTAGGATCCTTCCTTCAATTGGGCTCAAAGCATTCAATTCCCTCAACTTCTAGAATAAACTAGTGTATGATTCTCCAATAGGCATAAAATTATACTTGACTAAGTTTCCTTTTTTTCTATTCTGTCCTGGATCAAAAATTGGATCTAGAAGAGCCTTGATATGTTTGTGGCGGTGGAGGATGATTTTAAGGAGATGGTGCATGCCATTATTGGTAAGGAGGGGGTGTGCATGTGGTTGTGCATTGTATATGGGATATTGAGGAGAAGGAATGGAATATTGTGGATTTTTAGATAGGAAAGTAGTGTTATGGGTGGTTATATGGATTTTGGATATAGATTTGGGGTTGGAGCTGGGTGTATTGGTGAGGTAGACCTTGAGCTTGTTGTGACCCATTACAATCATAACTACATCTTTCATTTTCTTCTTCCCTACGAAACTCCCTGAACCATTTTGCATTATTTGAGTAGTCACATTCAATGCGACAAAGCTCACTATGTACCCTGTCTTAGTCTCATCCTCTATCATTTCTCCCATTTTGATGACCTCAATAAATGATTTACCCATTGTAGGAAGTAGATGTTGGTAATATGTCTCATCTTGTTCTTGAATAAAAATCTCCACCATTTTTCCTTCTTTGATTGGCAGCTTTACCCTGGCAACTTGCTAACGCCATCTAATTGTCACAACCTGAGTTAGGGCTCTGGATCAAGACACGGGACCTAGAACCACGAATAGTTTCAAGTCGACCCATGGCATGAACATAGCAACTAAAGAGCATATATTATAGCAAAAACTGATAACTTAAATGTGAATAAGCGAAAGACTGAATAGCATAAAGCGTATAACAAGAGAGTACATCACTACGTTGAATCTCAAACTGTACACACTATTTTATGTCTAAAAAGCCTCTACTATCTGATGAGATGTTGGGACAAGCCCCTGGCTATCTCCAAGTCTGAAAATGAACTGGCAACACAAAGCTGAAATGATAGACGCCCTTGAATGATGAGGACTCACCCTAGGCAGGGCTGAACTGAGTTGATAGGGCAAGTGAGCTATCAGCAAGACTGAGCTGGATCACCTGAACCTATATCATGAAATGATATAGCATAGAATATGTGGTCAGTACTTTAAATGAACTGAGTATGCAAGGTAAGTAAAAATATATTTAGTAAATGCTAACTGAAATCATGCATATAAATATAAATCAATTAGATCGTGAGATTAGGGATTGCATGCTGAAAATTGTATCTGGGACATACATAGTAATAAGTTGATTATCATAACTGAACATAGTGACCCAATATTTAGAAATAGAAATCAAATGACTTGTCATAGATGAAATCGTAAGTAAAAGTTCATAAACTTATCATTGGGTCAAATCTGCAATAAAACATAATATCATAATCATGAACATGAGTAACTGAAATCATGAGGAATCATGGGAGACTCATCACAACTAACACCATCACGATAGAGCTTACGTGATACCCCAAGTATTATACTTAAGTGGGCAGAGCCGTCCAAAACCTTGCCAGAGCTAAGGACGATACCATGATATCGATATCAAGTTGAGGCCCCTTGGGGAAGGGGAAAACTCTCTTGAGAGGTCTCAAATATAAATATACCTACATTGGCGCATAGTTCATGAGATCGATGAACCTTGAAACCCCAAGCCTACTTGGTGCTAGACATTTCTCCCAAAAACATGCATAGTGCTCTCATCGTTCTTCAACGAAACTGAAATCAAAATCTATACATAGCCTGAGATCTGAACATTGAGAGTCTTGACTCCAAAACATATCATAATACTGCTTAAATCTGAATAGTGGGAAGTCTTGACTCCACGTATCTCTTTAAAACTGATCTTGTAAGCCTTGACTAGAAATCATGATGGAACATGCTTAACCTTAAATGGGCTTCCCAAAATCATAAAATCACACATACTTAAAATAATATTCATAATTCAAAATTATGGAATCATAAGTTTAAGAGTTCATAAATGTTTATGCATACTTGATAACTTATCATACTTGAAATCATGGGCTCATAAGTTGAAATTCATAAATCATGCATAATAGGGCATAATCTTCATAAACTTGAAATCGTGAATTAGTAAGTAAATTGAGATTCAAAACTGCCTTAATATCCATAAATCATTTATTGAAACATGAGAGAAGTGAACCTATAGATATAGCATGGAATATTGCATTCAATTGGGTTAAATTCTAGAATTTCACAATTTAGAATGTGAGAAGTAGAAATTATGAATTTGGACTTGAAAGGACATGAGGGTGGAAGAATTACCATCATTCATAACTCTACATACCTGGGTTGATGATCCCTTGACTTTTCTTGAAGAGCCCAAGAATATTTGAAGAGGTTTGAAGAAGAACCCTAGCTCCTTTCTTGAGAGAAAGTCCCACTACCGATCTTTTGGAGAGGGTGAGGATTTAGACTGGGTTAATCCCTTTAATCTAACCTTAGGAAAGCCCAAAATAACGTCATTATGGAGTTAAGATCTTAGAAATTACAAAAATACCCTTACTAATTCGGCAGGAAAAAACACACAGCCAGCTCCCACAAGTCGTACAACGACCCGTACAACCAAACCACGGCCCATGGTTTCTGCCCGTTGCTAGCCGGTCAAAATTTTCCAACTCACTGGTTCTTAACCACGGACGCCTTCCATGACTCATTGTTTCCTATGATGAGTCGTACCTCAACTCATTATATCACCCCTTTACACGGCAAGTTCAAACCACGACCACTTTCCACGGCCTGTTAAAGCCTCCTACTACAACTTGTGCCATGAGCTGTTGTTACTGGACCAAACTTCTAACTTCTTTGCTTCATTCCACGGGTACAACCCATAACTTGTTGTCTCCAATAACGGTTCGTACCACGACTCGTACCATCCAGCCTAGACACACCAGAAACATATGATGACTCTTTACCACAACCCATTACAGGGACCTATGAGTCATACTGTGGCTCGTCGTCTCGGACCTTCTTCTACATATGCGGGCCAAGGTTCTTAACCACGTGTCATACCTTCCTACCACGACTCGTGGCGTGGTCTCGCGGTAGGGAGAACAGGTTCTAGAACTTGACCACAACTCACCCCATGATCTGTTACTGTAGACCACGACTTATTCAACAAGTCGTTTTAACAAAATTTCTAGACTTTTTCTGCTAAACATATTTCATATCCAGAACTAGTCTTAGGAACCTTTAGGGTGTTACACTAATAGAATACTCCCTAAAACTCTTTGAACACTTCTTCTTCATGTTGATAAAGGACTTTTCATCGGGGACCAAATCAATATCGTGTTGAAATTATTGCATGAACTCACTAGCCATATCATCCCAAGTGTGCCACTTAACAATGCCCTGATCAATAAACCATTCTAAAGCCACACCTGTTAGACTTTCAACAAAATAGGTCATGAGTAATTCTTCTTTTCTCCCAACTCCTCTTAATTGATTGTAGTATCGCCTCAAGTGCGCCATAGGATTACTATGCCCATCGTACTTATCAAACTTTGGCATCTTAAATCCAGGAGGAAAGTAGACACTTGGGAACATACACAAGTTCTTATATGAAACACTTTTGTGGCATCCCAATCCCTACAAGTTTCTTATAGTTTATTCCATGCTTTTCATCTTCCTAGCTATTTCCTCTTATTCCTTTATCTTAATTGGCTTTTTGATTTCAAAAGGAAGCTCGGATTAATGAGTATAACAATAAGGATGAGTCGCCTTAAATGTTGGTTTAGAAGGATGGTTTTGGACGTCGTGGGTATTAAAAGCAGGTTCATTAGCGGATCAAGGGGGCACAATTGAGGGACAAGCTATGAAAGAAAGGATTTCAGGTGGAGGAGCGGCTACAAAGGCAGGAGTAACAAGTGTTGCAGGGTATGAATTGGTTCTAAGTTGTGGAGCAGGGGCACGTACTATTAACGTACTAGGATAGATATGGTATGGGGTATATTTTGGTGCATGTTGTGGAGAAAGGTCGATAGAAATGGAAAATTGAGCATTTGATAATGGTCGGAGATTAGGGGGATTGCCAGGGCTATTCGTGGGGAACAGAGTAGGAGGTAATCCACCCATCCAAGCTCGATGTCTTGCATCCAGTTGTTATCTTAACTTCAAAACCTCTCCATGAGCCCCAGAATCATCTTCTTCAGAATTCTTTGTCTCGTCAATAATGGCGATCTCTGTGTCTTTGTTGGTCATTGTTGCTTTGTCTTTAGACCAGGTGCAATATAGAAGACTAACCAGATTACCAACAAACCCACCACTTTGTCTCTTTCTAGATATAGCAGCAAACATGTTAGCATTAAACATTTCATACATTATAATCATGCATCGCAAGTTATGCACCTAAATACATTCTCTAATTCTAACATGAAAGGCTTTCTGCTTCATCCCGACTTATCTAGGTGCAACCTCATTTTTTTCTAAAAATTTATATACCCACTTTTTTTTCAGAAAGCTTGATTGAAATCGTTGGAGTTGCCTGTGTATCATATTGGAAATCTGAATCAAATCATGGCGCAATTTGGGAAAAATGTATCGTATATTTAAAAAAAGAAAATATCTTTCATCTTTTTTTTTAATACATGAACTCATAAGAAAAATACATAAAAGACACAGTAAAAAAACATGCGCAAACAAGACTAGAATGGTACAAACTCTGACTAAAACAGCAGCAAACTGCAAATACAAAACTAAGATTGTAGCAAAAGACAACAAAGAAATGTCTATTGATTGCATTAGTACTTTCATTCTAAAAAATCCTCATGTTTGAACAAAGATCATCAATGGTCCTCCTCACAGTTCCCGTACATCTATTTTTCTCCTGAATTCTCATAAAAACTCCGAAACACTATCGACAGCAGAGGGGATTTAACAAGTAAAATCATTACTCAANACTCCGAAACACTATCGACAGCTGAAGAATAAGAGCACACGTCTGTTGATCAACACTTCTATCATTTAGACAATTTTGATCATGGCATATGCGTGTTGCTCTTCTTTCCAAACCAAGTACTTGATCCTTCGCCTGCTCCATACTCAAATAGTTATTATGTAACCATGAGTGATTATCATTAATGATCTGTCTCATTTGAACTTCACATTTCTTATACGCCTCGACATGGTTGTTCAATATACCCTTTTCAATCATCCATTGATGTTTATCCTGATCACACTCGGCCTGCACTTTATGGTCATACTCTTATATCTGTTGTTGATGAGAGGCAGAAAGCTCTACCATTTGCATCCCACTAGTTGTTGCTAGCTTGGGTTGTCTCTTTAATGTACATTCTGCATGAGCAGAGTTGGCTCTTTCTTCTGCGAGTTCCACCTGTTGTTCAATCATTGCTCTGGCATGCTCCAGATCTGCATTCAAAATCCGAATAATGGATTGAAAATTTTTCTCTACCTCGAGCCAAGCCTGCTTAATTCTAACTTCAGTTTCTGCTTCTTAGTCTACCGCACCCCTCACTGACCCTTCCGGCATGAGTCTAAGTGGGGGTTGGTTGTGAAACCACTCTGAATACTAAAATTCTACCTCACCTCTTATAAGGTCTTTTACCATATTTTGAAAACTCGAGAGTATACAATCACCCCAAATTGTAAAGATTTTGAAGGATGTTGGACTGAAACTCATACATAAATTCTTACATGTCTTCGATTGGAGGGATGAATTGGCAAGGACCAAGTTGTCTAATAACCCTAAGAGGAGCATAAGGTTGAATACTCCAAAGTCCCATCAATATGATGAATGGTTAGATGGAAGATCTATATATCACCTCTTTCGAAAGGAACCACTGACAATTCCATGTAATTTTGTCAGCGGTCAATTCTTTGAGGTACTTTCTCCAAGCCTCAATGCCATTTGCGAAGTCATACCCTGCGATTCTACCTTTGTGACCATTGATGTAATCATCTCATTCAACTTTGAAGTCTACAACATAGAGGTCACAACGTACATGCTCTATCATCCACATATACAACAAATGATTGCATCTCTCAAAATAATCTGCGCCCTTCCTACGTATTGTTAGGGCGTGATAGATATCTTCCAGAATCATTGGTACAAAGGGGATATTCAGCTTTTTTTCAGAAGCTGTAATGACGATGGTCAAGTTTGTACTAATCTTTCTTCTCCTTTTCGAGAACAACATAATCCCAAGAGAGGCCGCAATGAAAGCTTCATAATTGTGCTCCTCATATGTCCCCTGATCCCCTTTATTGTGGAGTTGTTTCCCAAATTGCTCGAGTATGTCCTTCCGGACATCCCTTTTGTAAAGAAAGTCCAAGTGAGTCTGGCCATTACTCAAACAACCCATCTCTGTCTGACTGATGTATAACAATTCTATAAATATTCCACCACTGATATGTTTTGGTATTATGGGCTCTCCTTGATGATGATTTTTACCTTGTCCCATAAAGGCTCCTATTTCTTTCAGAGTGGGGTTGAGTTCAAAATTAGTAAAATAGAAGACATTATTCATCGGATCCCAAAGAGGAACTAAAGTCTTGATCAAATTTCGTTGAGGTTCAGCATAAAGGAGACTCCGCTAGAAGCCCAAATGTTTTGGACACTACTCCTCGCCCATGATTTTCCATATTTACATATCACAACTACAAAAGTGTTGGGGCCTTATCTAACACAATGAACCAGGGAGGTTAGTCATCTCTTGGCCTTTATCGCCCATTTCTACTGAACTCATGTTGTCCCTAAAGGAAGATGATGACAAGTTAGGATCAATCTAGGTCCCATTTGTACATTAAAATTGACACCTCGGGTAGTAAATAGGGAGTGTGTTATTGCATACATGCAAGAGGTAGAACTCATTTTCAATAATAGAGAAATAAATAATAAGAAGTGCAAAGTTAACACGATTTTACTAAATACTTTGGACTTTTCATCAAACTTGTGCGTGGAGGCAGAGTCCCGCCTCGTGATGCTTGGACTAAAATGATTGAACATAGTCATGTCGTATGCCAGAAACAGTGAAAACCCGACTTTGAAACAAAGAAAGCTAAATTTGTAGAAGCGAGACCTTGTCCTTTCATATTTATATAAAAATGATTTTTTTAATTTTTTTAAATGTCATTGCAAAATAAACTAAAATGATAGAAATGTGGTTATTTTTTGTAAAACTATGTTTATTGACTTTGGTGGAAGAAATTTGGTTGTCTTAGCAAAGAAACGATCAGACACAAAGACATGATAAATAAAATTGATTATTTGTGCAAAAATGATCCCCTTTAGCTCCTTGTAGAGGCAGTTAGGTCCTTTTATTAAAAACAAACGACTATAAAAATAAAGCAAATCAAAAAATAATCATTTCTGCGAGACCATCCTTATTAATTTCAATAGAGGAAAATTAGGTTATCTTGGCAAAGAAAAGACCGCTAAAGATGACAAAATCAATAAAATGGTTATTTTTGAAAAGCGAAACTTGTTAGCTTTCACAGATGTCTTGACAACGAAAAATCGGATGCGCGTAAAGCCAAACCCAAAAGAGTTTCCATATACACTACACAGACTCATAGAAAATAGATTCACATAGGTCATGAAAATTGAAAAAACTAGATCATTTGAAAAGTTCTGTTTTTTTTACATTTAGGGATTTGATAAAAAATAAATAAAAATGAATGAAATAAAAATAAATAATAAAAAAATAGAGTTTCACTTTCTTGTTACCCAGTTCACCTTAAACTAGTCAGCATTTGTAGAGTCTTTCATAAAATACAATAAGTAGCACAAAAATATACATTATGTTCTCAAAAAGGTCTTCTATCTTATACGAACTCAACCCCTGTGCCGAATCCCACTAAGTCAAACACATGTAATGCAAAAAAAAGTGCGGCCTATTAGGGATAATCATCGCATGAGGCTTGTTCTACTAGACTTAACATCCTGATGAAGTACGTGTCTAGACTGACTGTAAAACGAGCGGACAACTCAAGTCGGGAAGAGATAGCTTACTAATAGCAGCGCTTTCTGGCCTCACTGTTGGTCCTCCTCATCCTAAAATATGTGTGACTAAAAAATTATTTCCAAGAGCGTAACCGCATCTCTAGTATCTCAAAGAAGGGATCGGGAGCATAACCGTGTCTTCGAATGCACAGTGTGTGGAGTGTTTTTTAGAAAACTCAGATGGATGCGTGAGAAAAGACAGTTTATATTACAGTTTAAATAATATCAAAAGCAATGAATGAGCAATCAAATAACATTAGGTCAACATACATATGATAAATATCCAAAAGTTAAGTAAAGCCAGATAAAATCAACAAATAAGCTCGAATTCTAAGAGAATCCCTAGCATATTTGTCAAAGCTGTCACACCCCTTTTTTGAAACTCTCATCTGAAATGACGGGAACAAGTTTTATTATTAAAAAAAAAATCAATTGAAGTGACGTATTGAGAAAGGATTAATTTTATTTGTTCAAAATCGCCACTTGAAATTGAGTTTCGATGTTCTAAGCTACCTTTTTGAATCCCATGGCTCTTATTTTTTTTATTTGCGAAAATAAAAGATCGGGTAAGAAATTTTATGAACGGATGGAAAGGTGTTAGGCATTTCTCGAATAATGCGGTTCTAGCACAGTCGCTTTATCAACTTATATTCGGCTAATTCATTTTGAATACATTATACTTATGAGCTTAAGGTTGTTGGTTCGCCCACTTTTCCATACCTAAACGAGCATCTAGTGTATTTACAAGTCTATCGACCCCATTAATCCGGCTTCAAATAACTTATTGATAGCAGCATTTTCCCATCTTATCATTAATTATTATTTAAATTAATTGACTTAACTTCTAAATTCTTTGAATTAAGAAGTAAACTGGCTAAGTTGAACTAAATTTATGTTGTAACTTGCTCCCTCGTCTCCACTCATTTCTTTCATACTCGTAAAGGGATTTGAAATAAATTCATACGCTATTTTGGCTATTATAAATGGGTCTTAAAACTTAATCATTTTTCATTCAAATACTTGGAGGAATAGATAAGTGGAGATTCTGAAACTAAATAAACTTTTTACTACACCTGCATTTTCAATTGTTATCAAAAGAAATTCTGTAAAAGCAAAATATGAACCATTGTGGAAGACTACTCTTGTCACGTTAACATAAAAAAATAAAAAAAAAAGGACCAACCTTTCATATATTGGTTTAACGACCAAACCTAACAAGTATTTAATTAATTAATTTAGGACATGCCTTAGACTTAGCAAAACAAATAGTTAAACGAATGGAAGGAGGAGATGAAAAATACGAGATTTGATCTTACGGTGTAACCGTCAAGTGAGATGGAAGAGAGAGAACGCGTGAAATAAATATTTGGAAAAAAAATCAGTATTTGATTTGAGTTAATTTTTACTAGTTTTTGCAATGAATATTAATTAATTAGGGTTTTTGAAAGACGAAGAGGATTATATTAATAGTAAAATTGTGAATCTTGTTAAGATATTTGGTGATTCTAATGAATTATTCATGATTAAGTATTAAGTTGTATGACACAAGCTACGGCTTAAAGGTCAAGAATAATTGTTTTGAATTTTTAGCAAAGTCTAAGCCCTAAACGGATTATGTTTGAGTTGATTGAATATCAATGGATTTAATTGGTTATTTTATGTTAGATTAAAATCGATTGGTTTTTTTAACATTTGAAGCTAACGATTGATAATATAAAGACTGTATTGAGGAATATGTCAAACTTTAAATAATCTTGATACAAGCTAAGCTACTTCATGCTTTTGAACTAACACATGAAATGAGATTTCATACATATTGTAGGGACAAGCTTGCGTCGTTTTCTCCATGATTTGGTTTAAAATGATAAAATTGCCTAAAAGGTAAAAGTCTTGAGCTTGTTGAAAGTGTTGATCCTCTGATACAAATTCATGTGTCAATTGTGCCATGCACCATATTATTTAAATGTAAGAGACTTGTTAATTATGAAATGTACACATTTTTTCAGATGATAAAATGGTAATTCTTATCTCTTGATTTTCATTTTTTTTTTTTTAAAAAAGGCTTTGGTACTATTGAGATAAAGAAAATAAATCCGGTTAAAATGGCATAATTTTGAAATAAAACTATTTGAAGATTATTTATGTTTCTCCCAACTTTCATTATTCTTATTCATTCTTATATTGTGTCAAGAGACTTCATAAATAGTGTCGAGTTATATGTTTTGAGGTATGGTTATTCATGTGGCTTTCCGGATAATTTAAATTGAAGAGAATGTTTTGTATCACACCTTCGAATATTTCATTTCGTAAAATAACTAGTGCATGTGGGCATGCATTGTGTTGAATTACACAATTATGTGCACTCGATTGTCTTGATGATGGATAAAGCAGTCAAGCTACCTGCGCTTTTCTGATCCAATCGTTTACCCGCTCTTTCTAAGCATAGAATAACATCCTTATTTCTCAAATTTGATGCTTCTCTTTAGTTTTCTACAGTCACTGTTTGCCTTTCGATCCATACAGAACAACTCCCAAAATGAAACCAGAAACTCAGTAGCACACATGAACAGAGAGATGTTTACTGGATACAAACTCAAATCTAAGAACAAAAAGCTTATTACTCCTTGATAAATAAACACAACTTCCATAGTTTTATGGAAGAATGTTCAACATCTAAAACACACTAAATGCTAATGACAGTATCCAGAAATTCGGGAAGAAAAATGGAATCCAAGAGGTTGCGAGGTACAAACAGTATTAACTACATAGGTTTGGTATGCATGCTCCCCCATCCGGATTTTGCTGTTCCTTCCATATTTTTCCAGTAACACGTAGCTTAAGCTCTTTCCTGTCGCCTCCAGAGAAGAAGAGTGCCATGTTACGTTGTATGATAAGCCCGTCATGGCTATCCCTAACTTTCCGGTGACTATCTCTTATGCTCCGGGGGGTACCCTCCCAGATAAGTTTCCTACCATTGCCCCCAACTTCAAGACTGTAGCTGTAGTTTCGAGCATCTGTCTCATCTCCCATAAACCGAAGAAATGCCATGTAAACAGGAGCCACGCCAAGCTGAAAGGCTTCAAAATGGAGACAGAAGTACTGACCGAAGCAATTAAAAACCTGGAAAAGTGTAAAAGAAAATTGACACTGGAGCTTTACGTAATCTTGCTTTAGAGTACTTTGGCTTTATCAGAAGTAATTCCAAGGGGATAAAAACTAGAAGAATGCATGAAAAAATAACCCAAATATTCTTAAACAAAGACATCGACCTATATATCATATCTTGACTGGTTCTTTAGATCCAGATAATGCGAAGTGATGGGTTGGTTATTAGTTCTATAGTTTTTAGTTCATACTGTGTGGGCTGGTCTTTTCTAATCCTAACCCTAAAAAAACCAACGAGTCACACGCTAAGCATAGCAATTATATCAAATGGTCAATCGAATTTTTATTCAACCTTATTGAATTAAGAATTAGAAATGTTCCTCTTGATTGATACTTCCAAATTGGAACCCGGTTATATAGATCTCAAGAGAATCATGTTTTCCATGATTTTTTGATGGTAAGCATAATATATAGATAGACACCTTAACTTGGCCTCAACTGGCAACTAAACATCCTAATTCTAAAAATGTACATCTAGACACCTTAACTTGATTTAAGTTGGCCACATAAACACACTTTTCCAGATGTCCATTCTCAAAGTTGGAGCGCTCACGTGGCCAACTTAAACCAAGCTAAAGTGCCTAGACGTGTATTTTCAAAGTTGGGGTGTTTAGTTGTCAGTTGCGGCCAAGTTAAGGTGTCTATCTAATGTATTCTGCTTTTTTGGGAACTGTTTGGTATTGTATAAACCTAAGCTTCCATTTCGTAGGAGTGTAAGATGTTCTTTATGAATCACAGGGGAAAGCTGATTTTAGGCTGGATATTATTCCTTTTTATCTATAACTAAAGTAATCAATGCAGACTTAGCTAAAGATAGGGGACAATGGAAGAAGAAGATCCATATAGGTGATAGCTACTAGTTGAGGATAGGTTTTTGACTTGCTAGAGAACTTCTAATATTGTTCTTCATCAAAGAGAAGTTATTATTATATTATTTATTGTATATTTTTCACTTTTAATTTATTTAGTATGATGATAATATGATATGAGCTCAAATGAAGAAATGAGGACTCATATAACGACCCCAACTTGTTTTGTACTGAGACATAGTTATTGTATAAGTAAAGTAATGTTTGACTGGATACAAAATCAGTGAAATCTAATAATATCAGAGGAAGTACATGGGTGGTGGTGTTGGATGATGATTGTGAGCAGCAAATATGGAAAATAATGTTTTATATGTTGGTTAGAGCAAGTAATATAGAATTGGAAAGAAAGACATTTTATTGAAAAACTGACCTACGCCCTCAAATTGTTTTTCCTCCATCTAGTGGAAAAGTACTTATTAGAGCATTTTTGTCAGTTTAAAACAACCAACTCATCAAAAAATGATTTCATCATGGGAAACTATTTCTGTCAAATCAAAGAGAGTCATTCATTACACACCAAAATTGTAGATGCCTATTATAAGTATCCGAAACATTCCAAAGTTTGAGCCTTAAATCAAATATCAAATGCATCGTCTTCGAAGGACATGTTCAAATCATACACAAGGCAAAAGCTCTTTTTAATTAAAACATAAGTGTATCCAACTTACCGTTAACATCCACGTAGCATTTTCCACTTCTCGAGGATTTGATTTGACATACCGATGGTTAAAAGTGCAACCTGAATGCATGTCTACCTTGTGATCATCCCTCAAATGAGCAACCAAGTAAGGAATATCACCAACAATTGAACACTCTGAACCAGCATATGGACAGTTGTAAGGTCTAAAATTACACATTGCCTCATGTTTGAGCTTACTGTAATAAGGAAATATCTCGGGACACCCAAGAGAGCCATATTTGCAAGGGAGCTCAAGTGATTCAGCCACCTTTTCCAGTGCTAAGCATCTAATATCACCAAGCTCCTGTCTACATGTGGGACATCGATTGTGTACCCTCTCTTTACATGTTGAGCAGATGGTGTGCCCATTGTGACACTGTAGAAGTAACATGGGAATACGGCACATTAAGTAGCCGTTTGGTATATTTGAAATAATATTGGAGAGTATTTCAAATAAGTGTTGGTTTATGTTGAAAAATAACGACTCATGTAATCATTGCTTAAATTCAGAGTTTCCAGTTATGGATAACAAAATTCCTGCCAACGTAATTAAGTATCAGTATTGTGGGCGGTAGTTACGTAAATGTAGCATGCATTAGTATCACTTTAAAAAGCTACCTGTCAGTAGAGAGAATATAAGACATCATGGGCAGTGGCATTAGTTACTACAGATGCAGAATGATTCCTAGTATCCATAAGTACATATGCAGGTATATTTTGATATTTATCTTCTCAAAATAGGGTGCATATCTATTATCTACAAGTATAGCACAGAATTGGAAAATGTTAACCAAGCCAGATTGCTCAAGCAGGAGAATAGAAGTTCCATAAAATCAGTTTGATTGGTCATGCTTTCATATAGAAAAAATTTTAAAATTAAAGAAGCTATTGAAATACTCTCCAGTTTTCTGGGGGCAACCATTTCACAGATAAACAGAAGTATTGCGATCTTTATTCTCGTTTCATATTTCCAATCGGTTATATATCAGCAAGGCAAGAAAAAAAGGAAAAGATCACAGGATTCATTTCTTACTCTTTTCACCTCCACAACTTCTGATCACAAAACAAGAATGGGAGATCTTACTTCTATTTTATATCATCTTAACCACCTCCTCTTGAGAGCAACTTTCCCTACTTTTTATTTCTTTGAGTTGCTTCAGATAAAAATAAATGACCATATTGGAAATAAAAAGCCCTGCTTAATCCATTAAACCAAAAAGACTGGTATACAACCAGAAAAGTACAGAGTTTAATCAGGATGAATGAGAATGTTATTACAGAAACCATCATTCAAGAACATCCTTTAGGCCCTAAACACCATAACCACCTCTCATAACTAACATGAACTACAAATAAATGTTACTCCCTCCATTTCAATTTGTTTGTCTTGCTTTCCTTTTTAGTCCGTTTCAAAAAAAAATGCCTCTTTCCTTTTTTTCCCAACTCTTTAATCCTAACTTTCTACAGGCATGCCTAAGACCCACAAGATTAAAGGGCACTTTGGTACATTCTACATAACTTTAGTTTAAGACCACAAGATACAAAAGTTTTCTTTACTTTCTTAAACTCCATGCCAAGTGAAAACCCGACAAACAAATTGAAAAGGAGGGAGTATTCTATATACAGATCTATTCTTTTAACTAGTAGCATTCATTAAACTGGGCCTATTTTAAGCCAGTCACAAACAAAGCACATAGGACATTAAACATGTGAACTGCATTGTAGAATAGCAGAGCGCCTGCGACCCAAAAATTCACACAGTTGGTCTAATAGCAAAGTAAAACAAAGACAAGAAGAAACACCCTACAGAATCATATAGAACCAAAAAAGGTTTAATGAAGAAGACAAAGGAGTTGATTGAAAATTTCGGCATTCGATCTCATAAATAAGGCTTCATGATTCAAGGACAACTATGTATTAAAAATGCAGATCTCGTTAGAGAAGCTATTAGATATCGATATGGATTTTTATTAGAATTTCGAGAATAATTCTATGAATTTATATTTGATTGATGGTTTGCAACTAGCCTATTAAATATGGCCATATGTTTATCAACAGCTTTGAAATTAATTGGAGAGTCAAACATCAGAATAGGTTAATACATTCAAGTAGAAGTAGAGTAACTTGGCTTAGCTTCTTTTAGTGGGTGTCATCTGTTTCTTGCTTTTCACTTTCTGTTTTGGTTTCTGCTTAGTTGGTTAGAAACAGAAGTTCTCATTTCTAACTTCTTTTAGTTTTTATCTATAACTTTTTACATCTACTACCAATAAGAGAAAATACTTATCTATTATTTATAAGTATTTCAAGTATTGTAGATAAATAATACTGAATTAAGGGTAAGGATAACGTACTACACCAAATTTGTAATGACCAAGTATAGAGTAAGGGCAATATAGCAATATATCAAAAGTTTCAGTTAGCAACTATACAGGTGGTCTCTGTAATGAATCGAAAACAAGAAGCATTTTGCTATAATCTTTAAACTAGACAAGAGGCATAATATTCAGTAAGTCAAGGAGAGATACCGACAATTTCCTAAATGAAAAACTGGCTGTGATTTACAATTACCTTTCCCAAATAAAAAAAAATTCCCACAACACCATACTTCTAGAGTCATATTCACGACACTAGTAAAGGTTTACTATGCTTCAGCTTGCTGTGAATTGGGATTCTCTTCACAGAAGTCATTTAAGTCTTGGGTGCTATTAGGTCCTAATTGCTCGTTAAAATTGCATCTAACCAAACAAGGAGATTCACCTCAACATAAAAACCAGTTCTCTCAACAAGCAGCTGGAGCAATGATAGGCATCAGTTATGCCTATACGGACACCAACATTAGAAAACAAGAGAACCAATATAATCATGACCACCGTTCTGAATACTAATTAACCTTCTCAGTGCTTCAACCTATACTTTTCTCTCTGACATTTATACATAGGACGGAACTGGTATTCCACAGTATAACTTCTTCATGAATTGAAACTATAGCATGATTTCAAAACCAAAACATCATAAATGTAAGACTCAGAGACTACTATTTCTGCTATTTGAGAATACAAGAGTTACCATTTGCCACTAAAGTCGTTCTGACATGGTAAGAACTACGAATAAACTGAACACTTACACAAGTGTTTAGAAAATTCAAAAAAGAGAGCAACAAGGGAAACGTAAACAAAGAAAAATGAGTTTCAAAAGCTACTATGTGGCCCAATAACAAGATTTACTCATTTAATAATCCCAGTTAAGGAAGTCCTCAAGGTGATGGCTAAGTGGTCGAAAATAGGAGAAAAATCTAGGGATCATAGTTTCAAATTCCCGCTATAGCATATGAGCCCATCTGCTCCAGCCTCAGTGGGCAAGCACAGCAGGTAGCTCGACGGAATAGTTGAGGTGCAAGACAGCAGGGCAGGATACCACAATTATCAAATAATTAAAACAAAAAGTAAAGCATAGAATAGCTTAGAGGCCTGACCAGCAATGATATTAATACACCAGGCTAAAAACCAAGAGAACAAATTCAGCATTATAACACCATTGACTCAGAAATCAAAAATAGACCATTGTCCATGATACCCCTCTAATGAAAACCAAGAAAGCATAGGCGTTTACCAAATGGAATTTCCAGCCAATCAGACAAGATTCCCACGGCTAACAAATTCGGGGAACATGTAAGACATAAAGCTCCCCAAAATTGAAATTAAACAACGATATTCATCACTTTCCCTAAATTCATACCACACCAACCCACCTAAAGCATTCCCCTCTACCCTGAAAAGAAGGAAAATGAAAAGTTTTAGGAATCGTTAATCAGAAATCTGAACTTGAAGAGAAAAGAGGGCAGAACCGGTTCATAGAACCCCAAACTGTCTACATAATACCAAAATAAAAGTGGTTGAATCTATGCGCCAAGCATAGCACAAACCAAACAAAAAACCGAATATTGCTTTGATTAATCCCTTAACCGGGTTTGAAAAATCAAAAATAATAATAATAATTCAAAACTGCAAAATGGGAAACATAATTACCCAAAATGGAACTTAAACAAACCTGATGGATTGGAGGATACATGGAATTAGTACAAACAGGGCATTCAAGAAGCTCATGGACACTCGTCGCTGGATGAATCGCAATGCCACTGTTATTGCTGTTATTGTTTTTGTTATTATTGTGGGATGTCTTTGAAGAAGAGAACTGAGAATGTACAATATGATGGGGGATCTCATCCACATCTATACCATCTAAGGATGATATGCATTCAATGCTATCTGACTCCATTCATGCAAAAAAAAAAAATCAATTCTTGATTCAATAACCAAAGAAGGAAGGACTTTTCTCTAATCAATACTCTGTCTGATGTAATTTCTGGGAGTATATGGGAAAGTATTGTTGGGGTTTGAACATCAAACTATTCGTTTGATTTGAAAATTGAAGAGAGAGAAAAACAGGGAAGAAGAAGAAGAAGAGATATGGAGGGAGGAGGGTTTTATATTTGGGGAAGAAGGAATTCAATGCCTCTCTTTTTCTTTTTTGGCCTTTGAAATACTTTGCATATATTATTTGGCTTATATGTAAAATATCCAAAATTTGGCTGCTATTTTGTCACAAAGTTTTCTTGTTAAATAATTAAACAAATGGAAACAAAATATTAGATAGAAGAAAAATAACATCATTTAAGTTAATACCTACATTTGCTACTACAGAGCCCATTTATGAGGATGACGTTCATAATAT
>JACEIK010001740.1:103818-115640 GCA_018107945.1 Datura stramonium | reverse complement strand
TTTTTTTTCTAATTTTGAAATTTTCTTGTCACTCTTAATTCAATGGCCCATGTTACTCCCTTCGTTTTAATTTATTTGTCATATTTTTTTAGTTCATTTAAAAAATAATGTTTCTTTATCTTTTTGGCGACTCTTTAGTTTTAACTTTCCGACACGTTCAAGACTACAAGATTAAAAAATATTTTGCTACATTTTTCATAACTTAATTTAAGATTATAAAATTCAAAAATATTCTTTATTTTTCAAAATCCCTACCAAATCATACCAAGTCAAACAAAAAAAAAAAGAATTGAAACAAAAAAAATATTTATTTATGAGTAAATACAAATTTGGTCTGAATCATGTGATAGTGTTTTAAGAATCTATTTCAGCAATATAAAATATTTCCTCAAAAATAAATGCAAAATGTAAAAAAACAAAAAAAAAATCTTAAAAAGACCAAAATTATACCGTGCACACTTAAGAGACTAGTTTCTACCTATACTCAACATAAGGGGACCATATTTGTTATTTTCTACAAGTATGGAAACAATTTTAAAACCTTAGCATGGGTAGATTAAAAAGGATTTTCAGTAGACCAGGCGCAGCAAAACCGCCGTTCGCCGTCCTCAAACTCCATGAAAACCGTCCAGCAACTCCCTTTTGCTATTTCTGGCGAGGTTCGGTCAGTCCAGGTCACTTTTCCCGGTTCAGGTTCCTGTTTAGCCGAAGGTTTTTCCATTCACATTTCTTTTCTTTATCATGTATTAATGTCTTTGCCACTTATAGGTGTGGCGAGAACCTTATATGATATGAATGATTTCTGAATCCATAGTTTATTTCCATCTTAAGTGCATCTGGTTTTCTGTAAATCAAGTGCTTACAATCTTTGGTCTTCCCCTCCCCTAAGTTTAAGCATTAGAATCTGTAAATTTAATTGTGATATCCGGACATATGACTAATTTAAGCTTGTAATCAGAGATGGAACCAGGACTTATAATTTTTGGGTTATGAACTTACCACCAAACACATAGCTAGTCTTAGTTACTTGGATTCACAATTAGATATTTTTACATGTTTAGTGAAGCCGAACCCGCAAATAATACTCTAGCTTTTGCCCTTTCCTGTTACGTATATGGTGTTGATTTGAATCATGTAGACATTTTAGATGATGAAACAGTGTATTTAGTGTTATCTTGAATTTGAACTGATCAGTCCATGTTAAAATCATTTGACGACTATATATTTGAACCCTCTAGGATGTTTGTCTATTTTGTTTTCTTCACCACTGTTATTGAGAAATTTAGTCAAGAATCCATATGTGAGTGATTTCCTTTAGGGAAATACTTATGTCTCTTTGGATAACAGTAGCAGAACGCTCATGAAAGCGCGGTACGTCCCCACTTGGTAGTTGCCAACATTCTTTATATCTTGATTCTCTTCATCTCGACCATCCTTTTTGAATTCCATCAGTGTTTTGGAGAGAGAGAAGTGGAACAAGCGATGAGGGCTCGCTTCACCGAAGCGAGAACGCACTATTTTCAACTAAAGCGCAATTTAATACAAAAAATATATTAAATATGTATAGATAAATAACCAAGAACTCAATAGAAATAACACATTAAGCAAATCTTCCAATTCTTAAATTAAAAATTAAATAATAGATACTAGAACTAGCTATTCAATAATCCTCATATGTCATAACAAATGCAAAACCAAATCACAAGGGGAGCAACATCCTGTATTTCAACAAGATCTCCAAACTCTTGAAGTTTTGTCACATTATTATATTGGTCATCTTCTTCAACCTTAAAGGCTCATCAACTAGAGTTCTACTTGAACTTGTAGCTACTCTTTCCTTGCTCCTTTAAAGTTCTCTGCCTAAAACCATAAATATTTTCCTTAACATCACTTGCCATAGCAACATGACCATGTATGAGATCTTCTCCTTCGTATACTTCTTCATGATTTTTTTTTATAAACGTTGTGTCCAGGCCAACATGGAGATACCTGCCACATTCCACCAGCAACAGGTACCAGGTAACTCTGTCCACCAAGGCTAGAACAGATGGAAAGAAACCACCTAGTGTTTTTTTGTCTACTGAGGTTTGAAGCTGAGACCTTATGGTTCTCACCCACTTCATTAACCACTGGCCCACACGCTTGGGTGCACTTCATGATTTTGGGTGGCTCCAGTTAGCTATTCCTTTGCATCATCGATATTATCCACAAAATTGAATCAATGGTATTGCGAGCATTGTAATAACGCATCAATGTTCTATTATATTTAATGAATATTAGATCTTTAAGAAGTTTTAGCTCAAGCCGATTCCTCTTTTTAGTATGAATTTGCACATAAGTGGTAGAAAGTAACTAACAGGAGTACTTAGGAAAATTGAGATACCATTTAATTTAGTAATAATGTAATGTAGCTTCTCACATGCTCATGCATGCTCTAATTTCTCTCGCAACAGGATGATCTACAATTTAAACTTTGAACTCTAATAGCAAACAGTTGCAAGTTTGGCACGTTATGACCATATTGCATCCACCATTCAATTGTAGAAGAATTATGTTAAAAGTTAAAGCTCTAAACATAAAAAGTTAAAATGCTCACCTGTGACCTTAAGGTTCTCTATGGGCTGATTCCATTCCAAATAGCCAATTAGCTTTCATGTACACACCAAGCTCCTCCCCTATTTTGTCTTGCAAATTTTGATTTGGGATCAACTTATCAACACATGCATGATATTCCACCCACACTCTGTATCTAAAGTCTATCTCATTATTTTTATAAAAGAGCCTGAGGTTCAAAATATGTCCTGCTGCATGCAAAAGTTAATGAAATTGATCCGTCTACCATATTTCCTGTCATCATAATTTTAGTAAAATAATAAGGTAATGGAGGAAATACTTTTTTTTTGTATGATTGAGAGAATCAGTGGCTTAAATACATGATTAAAGGATTCTAATTTTGGTAACTGAATCCTAAGAATCACTACAAAATTGTTACATATTGTGAACTATATGCAATATTATGTCTAAATACATTATTTGTAACATTCCCCCTCAAGTTGGAGCATATATGTTAATCATGCCCAATTTGTTACAAGGATATTCCACCCGATTTCCATTTAAGGCCTTTGTAAATATATCACCCAATTGCTTTCTTGTCTTTACGTAGCCGTGGAGATTAGGTTCTCTTGAATCTTTTTGCGGATAAAGTAACAATTACCTTGATGTATTTATTTCTTTCATGATATACTAGATTCGAGGCAATGTATAAGGCAACTTGATTATCACATCAAAATTTTGCCAGCGGCAAAGGCTTCACACCAACTTCATCTAAAAGGTGATGTATCCATAGAATTACACATGTGGATTGAGCCATAGCCTTGTACTTGGAGTCTGCACTAGATCGAGATACAACACTTTGTTTCTTACTCCTCCATGATACCAAGTTCCCTCCAACAAAGATGTAATATCTTGTAGTGGACTTTCTATCAATTTTGGATCCAGCTTAATCAACATATGCAAAACATTCAATGCAAATGTGCGTGTGATTGCTATACAATATACCAAGTCCAAAAGCTCTTTTCAAGTAACATAACATTTGTTTTAAAGCTACACAGTGCTTGACTATAGACGCCGACATATTGATTGACAATGCCAACTGCCTGGGCGATATTTGGGCGAGTCACTGTGACGTAGTTCAATTTGTCAACTAACCTTCTGTATCTTTCTGGATCATTAGAAGGACTATCGTAGTCTTTTCTAAGGTGTACATTAGGAACTATTGGTGTTCCGTGAAAAGCCGAGACATTGAGGAATATCCAGAAAGGCTTTTTGGGAATCGGCCCGATTCTACCACTTTTCGTTTTGTTTGAAGAAAGGAAGGATCCCAAAGAATCGATCTTTCTTTCGTTGTTGAATCTCTCTTTAATTAATTAATGTATGATATTCCGAATTCTCATTACTATGGAATTCAAATGATCTCTGGATTGATAAGAAGATCCTTTCAGTTGGCTAGAATTTGTTACTTGAACGAAACTAGATCTTGTGAAATCATATTGAATACTTGACAATACATTCTGTACCTTGCTAAAAAATCGAACCTTGTTACCAACCACACATTGTCTAACCAAATCCAATTCTCTCTCGATACATTCCTCAAAGAATCCGATTCAGGCGGATTCTTCCCCCAGCTAACGAAGAGATCTTGGCAGAATTCCCACATATGAAATTGAGCACAGTTTTGCAGATAAATAACCCACTTGTTTCTCTAGAAGAGATGGGAAACATGCTCAATATCATTTGATTAAGTAGTTGACTCAACCCCTTGTTTGACGAAACCCTCCACTTCAATTGGTATTTTTTCACTAAAAGAAGACGTGAGATAAGAAATCCAGTGTCTCACTAAGATTTCGAATAGCGGTAGGAGTGTGCAAATTAACGATTAAACCAATAATCCGAACTGATAATTAGGTTATTGGATTAATAATTTGAGTTATTGATTTAACGGTTTGATTATCAGTTTATTGGTCCCAAGTTATTGGGTTATTGGTTCAGTTATCGGTTTGACTACTTTTTTTAACGGGTGAACCGATAACCCAATAATAATTTATTAAATTATAATTTTAGTCTTCAATATATAAAGTATTCTAGCAAGAAGATGAATTGGGTGTCAATGACAAGTGAAGGTGATGTTATTCATATCTAAATTAAAATTAATTGCTTTAGTTGGGTTAATTCTATATGCTCTTTCTCTTTTCACCCACTTTTTTCTAGCTAAACATACTTATGACTTGTGAAAATTTTCGTATGAGATCTTAATGGTAAATCCGATAACCGAACCGATAATGATCAACAACCGATTAATCAATAATCGATTAACCGATATCTTAACGGTTCTTTAATGGTTTAGCATGTCTACAAACCGATAATTGATAAGTTAAACTGATAACCTTCAAAACCGAACCGAACCGATCGATACATACCCCTAAATAGAGGTCCCCAATTCAAGTTAATTCTATTTCGACTCTTACTCAGAGAAGACGATCAAATAATTCCCAATCATGGTCCTTGCAGATTGGATCATCCATATAATATACAAAAAAAAACTCTAGATATTTGAGATCTTTCTATTTGAATAAGATCTCAATTCCAGCGATGTTTTCATTAGATATCTTACAACTAGAATCCCTCTTTTTTCTGATCCTGTTCCTCCACCAACGCGAACCCCAATTAGATTCAGGCATGCTATACTTTTTAGTTATTAGGAGAACCCAAGTACTCTCACATGGCTTGGCTCCCATCTTTCCTATTTTTGCGAGCAAATCAAGTACATACTTTGTTTGAAACAAGAAAATCCCCTTTTTGCTTCTTGTTATCTCAACTGCCAAGAAGTATTTCAGTTGCCCTAAGTCTTTAATATGAAACTTGGTGTGTAAGAATGACTCAAGAGAACAAATCCCTATATAATCATCTCCTGTAATGACAATATCATCGACATAAATAACCAGAAGACTGATAAGAATTGTTGACTCTCTGTAGAAGACAGAATGGTCACAATTGCTCTTCTTTGGTCCAAACTCTTGTACTACGTCGCTAAATTTGCCAAACCAAGCACAAGGACTCTATTTTAGGCCATACAAAGTTGTCTTCAACTGACAAACTTTCCTATACTCTCCCTGTGTAACAAAACCAGGTGCTCGCTCCATATACACTTCTTCAAGGAGATTACCATGATGGAGTGCATTTTTATGTCCGGTTGATGTAAAAGCCAATTTCGAAAGGCAGCCAAGGATGTTAACCCTTCCATATCAGAGCCTTGAGTCATGAAGTAATGGATCAGTTATTAAAGAGATTTTAGGTTCAAAGATCAATAGCTTCTTAGGAAAAAGCTCCCTGACACATTTCCCAAGGTAATGCACTAAAGTTACTTTATGGAACTAGTGGCCAGCTCTGGTTGTCCTTATCACCAGAAAACACATATTTCATTTCTTTCTTTCACCTTTTAGTAGATGGATAATAGTATTTATGTACGGTAGGATTCAAATCCTATGATATCGCAAGATCCACAAACACAACCGAACCATGGTGAGATGGGATGTTTTAACTCTAAGCAAGAAGCAAGGTGGCATGTGCATTAAGAAACTGAGGTTACATAATAAGAGTCTTCTACGAAAATGGCTATGGAGGTTCAACACAAAAGATATGACATCGTAGAGAATTTTCATCACACAAAAATATGAAATGAAAATCAGTGGATTACAAAAGAAGTCAGAAGCTCCTATGATACTAGTGTCTGGAAGAAATTAGTGCATGAATTTTTGGACAATGTGGAGATTATAGTGGGTGACGGGAGAGATTTTTGGGAGGATCATTGGATTGGTCTAAATGGTTTTAAGTCCACCTTTCCTAATCTATACTCAATTAGTCTCCAAAACCATGCTAAGATTAACTAGATTTGGTGTCAACAAGGTTGAATTTTGAATTCCAGAAGAGCTCTCAATGATTGGGAAATTGAGAGATTTACCTCATTGCGTCAACAATTGGGCCCCTTCAATGGTATTATTGAGTATTTAGACAAACTCGAATGGAGGTTGAATAGTCAAGGAAAATTCTAAGTAAAGTTTGTTTACTGGAATTTGAATCATAGAAGTCACTTCAACGAGATTTGGTCGTGGAAACTTATTTGGAGACTTAAAATTCCTGTAAAGGTATCTTGCTTTGTTTGGTTGGTGGTTAGGAAATCATGTCTACCTCAAGAAAATTATAGAGAAAGGTCTTCAGATTTGTTTAAGCTTAAGATATCTGTTATGCGGTCAAGATGGTAAAAGTAATGGGCATCTTTTCCTTCATTGTAAGACAACCTTAAATTCGTGGCACATATTCTTCCGTTTATTGGGGATAGATTAGGTTATGCCTAATGGGTGACCACACTCGTCTACCAACTTTTTACCTGAATCTCCGACATCCATATCTTCTTATCTATGGTTATGTCCTTAATAAGTTGAAGTTATCCTATGTCTTGCCTAATCATCTCAGTTGTTTTTCAGCCTACCTCTACCTCTCCTAACTTCTACTATAGCCAACCTCTCAGACCTCCTAGTGCATTCGCACACCTCCTCTTCACATGCCCGGACCACCTCTATCTTGCTTTCCTCACCTTCTCCGCCACGTAGGCCGGCCACTCTCACCTTGACTCGTATAACTTCATTCCTAATCATATATCTCCTACAATGTCCACACATCCATTTGAGCATCCTCATCTCTGCTACATTCATCTTTTGAATGTACGCGGTCCTGACTAGCCAACACTCTTCCTCATACAACAATATTGGTCTAACCACCACTCTGTAAAACTTATCCTTAATCCTTGATGACACATTCTTATTGCACAGAACCCCGGATGCGTGCCTCTATTTCACCCACCCTGCTTCAATATGATGTGCGATATCGTCATCAATCTCCCTGTCTCCTTGGATTATGGACCTAAAATACTTGAAGTTTTCTATCTTAGGTATGACTTGTGCATCGATCTTCACTTCTACCTCCTCCGTATGAGTTATGTCACTGAACTTGCACTCCGAGTACTTTGTTTTTGTCGTTCTTAACCTGAAACCTTAAGACTCTAGGGTCTGTTTCCAAACTTCCAGCCTATCGTTAACTCCACCGCGCGTCTTGTCTACCAACACTATATCATTTGCAAATAACATACACCACTGCTAGGGATGATCACCTAAGTAGTTTGATTTGATGGTGGAAAATAAGTAGTGGTTTCATGCCTACCTAAAAGGATGGAAGCGATGGCGCCCTGTTCCTCAGAATCTTAGTGGGCCTTCTGGATTTGCTTCACATATTTTCATGCGATAGAAACAATTGGCAAGGTTGCTATCTTGTTTGTGCCGCAACCTAGTGTAGAAAATAATAGACAAAAGTATAAGATCAGAAAGGAATGGAAGAATTTTTGAAAGCAAAACTGAATCTGTAATTAGCATCAAGTACAGATGCATCTCTTTACTTTTTTTTTTGGGAGTAACATGGCTATTGCAAATGATATAGATGCCATGATAGATATTTTGGGTTCTTTACACTTGCAGCAGTGATGTTCTGCTCCCTATGTATATACCTTTACAGCACTTTATTGTTGCTGGATTTTCTATGAAGTAACCTTTAACAATAAAAAAAAGTATAAGATGAGGAACAGAAGCATATAAACAAGAGAAATATATCTGTATATTCACCAAATGCTGTAACAGGAAGATTTTTCATGTGGGAGTCTACTTCGCAACTAGTGTCTTGAACTTTTCTATGTTAATTTCAGCATCTTCTTCTGAACTCTTTAGTAAAGCATTGTTGGAAATTTTCAAGCAAGGTTTATGCTTATTGCTTGGTATAGAGAGAGAGAACAAATACAAATGCAAATAGCAAGTCCATTGATTGATTTTAAGTTTAATTTCCTTTTTCTTAATTCGTGTTTGAAAGTAACAATTTCAAAATAGTTACTGCACTAACGACAAATTTTTCTGTACACAGTATTCCATTAACTCTTTGCCATTACATTATTTTATTAGAAAAGTATTGTTACTGGGACCAGCATTTATGTTATTTTGGTTACTTTTGCAGAAACATATTAGTTTTTTCACTTCCCAATTAATTAGGTCACTCGTGAGACGCCGTGCATCATAAGAAATAACAGTGTAGTGATGGAGAAAGAGTCAGATCTACAAGAATCTTCTACTCCTTGCTTGCATTTAGTCTCTGCTTTCCTAGCCTGTGAACCCACCGATTTTGTTATCTCATTTGCCAGGTTACTTATTTCAACCCCTCTTCATGTTAACTAACACCAAATATAGAGTAATTGCAATTGCACTCCTAATTGTTTCGTTTGACTGAACAATATGTGAATTAACACTAGGGATTTTGGAGGTGGTTCCATTACGGAAAGAGTGCAAAGTTTCATATGGAACGGATGTATCAACAAATTCGTAAGTTTATTAAGCCTCTAACTATCTAGTTAAAAAAATTTCTTTCCTGAATTATCTCTTGGGGTAGTTTTATTTGATTTTCAATGATCTTCTCAATGCTGCAGGATGTAAAATGTAATTTCCCCTATTTGAAAAGATTCTTAAAGAAGCTCATTATTGAAATCGAGTCAAATGGGGACGTTGTTTTGGATGAATTATATGAAAAATACACATATTGTCTGGCTTCTGTGAAGGTAATTATTTTTAAAAATTGCTATCAATAATGATTATTGGATTTTAGCATCACCATGTAACCATTGTGAAATTGGCCTCCTTTTTGTTGCAAGGATGATGAATTGGCTAAAGGAAACACAAGAATGTTAAGAAGATTTTTGTTTCTATTTCCCAAGGGTGAGAAATTTTTTCTTTTTGTTCCTTTTTTAGAATGATGTTTAGCTACTTTTAGTAACATTGAGTATCTAATTTTTGGTGTACACAGATTGTTCACAAGTCTCGAGTTGTCAAATATCTAGGAAATTGGAAGTCACGTTGCAATGTTCAATTAACATGCTTGAGGGCGACACAGGGTATGTGCTGTCCCTTATTATTATTTCTTTCTGACAGGAGTTGACTTGTTCAAGGATATGCAGCCCTAGGTTCTTGGATCTGGTTGAAAGATACTGTCATGAGCATGTTTTCCAGAAGTTTTAAATCTCTGGATGCTTTATAATTGCAGATTCTCTTATTGCAGCTGGGAATGACTAACAAGCTTACTGGGGTAAATGCAAAGTGGCAAGCTGGTTGACAATCTATATGTTTAAGCATGTTTAAGCTCTTTCTACCCCTTCTCTTTTTTTGTAAAGGTGGTGTCCGGGTCGGCTCTCACTCACCTTGACTAATCCACTTGGTACTTGCTACCTCCCACAAGTATAGGAGAACTCCGTCCACCAAAGCTTTTGCTCAAATAAAAAAAATCACCTAATTTTATACTTTTTGTTTTCCCTCTAATGGGATTTGAATTGTGTTCTTCCACTGTGGATTTCAACTTTCAATCTCTATGCTTACGCTTTATGTTGATATCTACCGGTAGTCTGTTTGGAAAGTTTCTTTCAAGTTAAAAGTACTTATTTTAGAGAGATTTAGCCATTTCTCAAGAACAATAGTTAAAGGGCTTGATACTACCACTTGGATCTGAAACCTACATGGTGGTGCTCATGATTTCAATAGCCATACCAGTGATATTGAGGAGATCTATCGAAAAGTACTTGATGCATATTCCGGTCAACTCTCCGTTACGCTTTTGACCCAGCTTCTCGGAAAATATAAGCTATTTTGAATAATGCTGAAGCAGTTTTTTTCTGGTGTTGAAAAGACCTAATATTTGTAGCTTCCCCTTGGTAGTGGAAACTGAATCATAATATCTATATTTTCTTGAGGAAGGTAACATGTATTATAGGCAAGGAAATACACCGAAGGTGTATTCCAGTAATAATTACAAGTAGAAAACAGAAAAGCAAAACCGGACACCTATGATCTCATAAGTAATCTAAAATACTAGGAATATCCTCTGCTTCTTAAGGATACTCATGTTTACACCAAAAGTAGAAAAGCACCAAACAATTCATCTTCAATTTCTGGGACAACAACTCTTGTCTTCAAAATACCTCTAATTCCTCTCCCTTCAAATGGACCACCACCATATACAGTCTGGGACAATCTTTCATCTCTCCCTGTGACCCGACTGATTACCACCCCTATTTCAACAAGCTAATGCTTCCTTTATGCTTCTTGGCATAGACCAACTAATACCCCTTAGGTTGATGAAGATCTGCCAAAGTTTAACAGTCACTCTACAATTTAAGAAGAGATGATTTATTATCCTTGCCTCAGTCTCACCAAAAAAAACATCTGGAGCATAATTGAAGACCACTTTTCATAAGATAATCGTGAGTCAGAGCAACCTGTTTAGCCAACAACCATGTGAAGCAGGCTACCTTGTATGGGATCTTTATTTTCCATATCATCTTTCAAGGCCAGAATTTAGGCCGTGTACTTGATCTCTGAAGGCATCTGTAAGCTGATCCTACAGAGAATTTGTGGCTTGTCTCTGATCCATACTAAGCTATCCTCACTTGTATTGAAATCTTTGAACTGCCCTAGAATTTTGAGAAAAACTGTCAAAATCATTTAGAGGTCTCCTAAACCTAAAGATCCCACCAAGATTGTGCCTCACCTCTTTAACTGTGGCCATTCTTTGTTGATTCAAAATATACAAATCAGGGAGCTTAGACTTCAAAGTGTCTTGGCCAAGCCCAAATGTCCTCCAAAATAAAGTCTTCCCTCCATTGCCTACCTTGATTTTTGAGTTGCTATTAAGTTTTGGGCCACAAGTTCCTAATGATCCTCCAAACACCAGTTCAATAAGGATTCATTACTATCTTGCTAGTCCAAAAGTCTTCCATCCCATATCTTGTCTTGATTGTTTTTTTTCCACAGTGAATGCTCCTCAGAGGCAAATCTCCACAACCATTTCAGCAGAAGGCTATGGTTTTGTATCTTCAAATTCCTTGTCCCCCTTCCCCTTTCTTTCTTGCTAGTTATGACATGTTCCCGTTTACCAGATGAATCTTGTTGGATTCACAGTTCCTTTGCCAGAGAAAATTCCTTCTAATAGCATTGAGTCTATTCATGACATTGACGGGCATGGAGAACAAGGACATCATGTAGGTAAAACATCTAAAACACTGTTGATAAGTTGTCACCCTACCTCCCAAGGACAGGTATTGACTCTTCTGGTTGACAAGCTTCTTTTCACATTTCTCCTACTTTGATTTACTCTTAGCTCCCAAAGGCATGCCAAGATATACAGTT
>JACEIK010001740.1:69788-103796 GCA_018107945.1 Datura stramonium | reverse complement strand
CCCACACAAAATATTTGCTAAACTGATGATATCAGGAACCTCATTTATGGGGTAAATGAAGCTTTTACTCCAGTGATATGAAGTCCTGAGATGGCTTCAAACAGAATGAAGATGACTCTCAAATGTTTCAACTGATCACTATTTGCATCACAAAATATCAAAGTGTCATTAGTATATTGAAGATGGGAGATGACCAAACCCTTATTATCACTAATCACTTATCTTGAAGGTGCAATAAATGCTTTGGTTGACCTTGTTCAAACTCTCCCAAAACACTTGGAAAGTATTTGCCACTTTCTCTTTCCCTACTGCTGTATTTATAGTCCCAGGGCTCCAGGTCCCTTGCTCGCGGCATGAGCTAACTGCGAGAAAGAGTTGAATACCCAGGACTTCTCACGCAGGGACTCGATGCTCCTTCTTCCCAGCTTCCTTCGCCCGCTCAGTTGATGAAAATTCAAAATCTAATTTTTAACTCCCTTTGGCCACGTAGCTGCTTCAACCACTTCTCTTGTACCATAAATATGTTCATGTATTCCAATGACCTCACCATTCTGGAGTGGGCGCGAATACTCATCGGAGTCAATTTGATCACATTTAGGCATTTAATTAGTCCGAAATAATTGATTATACTTTTGAGGCTTTACAATAACGGCCTGATATGGTGAAAGATATGATTCTTTGTTATTTCATAATTTTGTGCAAACATTTTATTCCTGGTGTTGCATCTGATCCATTTTTTCCTCTGTATTTCTTGGTTGAAGCAGGTGCTCAATTTGGCCATCAGGTCTGTTCCTTTCAGAGTTCATACTTTCTTTTCCTGAAGTGTTCTCAGACAAATCTTGTCTTGAGGTGAGATAGCTTTTAGAAGTATTCATCTGTTTGCCTTAGTTTATGAATTTTTTTCTCTGCAATTGGTGTTCGGAAAGATTGAAACGTCTAACTCCTTGTTACATCTGCATGGATTTTTCCAAGGTTGAGTATTGCTGCTCTTCATCCTTTTTTGTTTGTCAGTTGGCGATGCTCTTTTACTTGTGTAATCAGCTTGATTAATATAATAACAGTTCTGCCATTTCTTTTTATTTTATCTATTAACAAAGCAGGTTGGTTCAGGTGTTGGATTGGTTGGTGTCTGTCTAGCTCAGGCAAATTGCTCCAAGGCAAGTTTCCTTTTCCATTCTGTATATTTTTTCTGCGAATTCTGCCTCTTGTGTTTTCATAAACGCATTACACATTCTTCCGACATTTCCTGCATTTTGAGCTTCACAATGTGAGTTTTTGTTCGAGAAAAAGCCTAAAATTGTCCATTATCTTTAAATTTGGACTCAAAGTCACCATTCTCTTTTTATTTGGAGCACTAATGGTCCTTCATACTTAAAAAATTTCTTGCACTTTTAGTACTCTTCAAATGGCTGTTTAATATTTAACCGTCCTAGACTTTGCATGCGGGATTCAAGTGAGAAACTCTCCTCTGGATGCTGATCTTCCCAATTCCACTTTCTTCCCCCAAATAATATCAATCCTATTCTACAAATTGACAAACACAAATTGTAGAACACTGGTGCAATTGTCTAAAAAAGAAGGTTTTTTTTGGTTAAAATCTAAATCTCAACAACATAAACTGTAATGAAGACCATTTCCAGCAACTCTAGAAAATCAAAGTTTCGCCGAAATGCACCAAAAAGACCAACAATGGCAGCAGAAAGTTCAGCAAAAGATCTGCACTATAGAAAATACATTGAAAAATAGTAGTAAAATATGATTTAAGATTTAAGAAAGTTCAGCCAGAATATAAATTAAAAGTGCTTCAGCTAGAAATTTTCAAGCTGACAATATAATAAAATAAATTTATATAAACTAGTCAGAAAGTGCTTCATCAAGAACAAAAAAAAACTTATAAATTTAAAAAGTTATTGAGAAAAGATTTGTGTCCAAAGTTTTCTGCCACAATTTTAAAAAGCAAAGAGATCTAAAAACTAACAATGTAATTTTCAATACATAAAAATATAGAATTTCTTGCCACAAAATGTTCAGGCAGAAGAATTCTTTTTTTTTTTGTTTTGCATCCGAGAATTAATTATGTTGGTGACTGAATTTCGATTTAGAGTTCCAATTTTTGGATTTAATTGAAGAATTGTGTCTCACGTTCAGAAATCAATAGCAATGAGTGTACATGTTGGAAGAGAAATTTACTCACGTTAATCCCACGTGCAAAGCCTGCCTAGGAACGTTAATAAATAAACGGCAGTTTGGGACCATACCAAAAGTGCACTAATTTTTCAAATTTAGAGGATTATTAGAGCTTTTTATCTACCCTATTGAATATGCCTCCTTGTTTTTTTTTTTAACTGAAAATGGCTAGGATGATTGACTGCTGGACATGTGGTTTTCTTATGGTCGTGAAGCATGTAATTGATAATGATTAGATGTAATCTATCAATTTGCTCAAATAGAATTTGGATCAAGCAACCCATGTTCTTGTCACCTAATTGGAGCTAAAAGTGAAAGAGAAGCTCTCTTGCAATCTTGAAAATTTAGTCTTATTTTTCCATAACATAGTTTTGCCATCATAAAATAAGAAATAATGCATTCCAAGTGAGGCAACATGATAGTGGTGTATTTGTGCAAGGGAATTCCAAGATGCCTTAAGGAAGGCAAGGTACACTTGGGGGCTCCACTGAATATATTTGGTTGATCTAGCCAAAGAAGGTGGTGATTATCATGGAAGGTCGATTTAACTTGACGAGACAGTGTTGATTTGTGTGGGTGGCAGCTCTTAGCCCTTTAGACAAGACGCTTGGAATGTGACACGATCGTGAGAAGGACTTGGCATGTTGCTCTTTGTGAAAGGCCAATGCGGGTGTGTGAGGCAACATGACAATGGTGTATTTGTGCAAGGGCATTCCAAGATGCCTCAAGGAAGGCAAGGTACACTTGGGTAGGCTTGACAAGCAACTTGATATGTAGGCAAGACCTAGGGGCTAAGGCAAGTGCACTTGGTGTCAAGGCAATGCCAAAGGCAACCTCAGGTGACAAGACAAAAGCTGCCGGATATGTGGACAAACTACTTACCATGGGAGAGGGCATCAAGGTGTGGTCTCTTGATGCCAAGGCAAGTTGTGGCACGATAAAGACATGGGCAAGACAAAGTTGGCAAGGTGATTTACCACATGCATGCGACTTAGCATGTGTGAGGGACATGCTGCTTGGGCATGTGCGTGGGGCTTAGCATTGGCATTTGACAAAGCTGGGACTAGGAAGCAAGGATTTGTGCAAGAATTAGTCTTAGGCGCACACATAGGTGTATGACACAAGTATACAGTGTGCATATGGTGCTTGACAAACATGCTGGGAATGTGTTAAAAGCAGTTTGGCAGTTGTTTCTTGTCTCTATCTGGGCATGAAAATTTATTTGGTCTAGTGTTTGAATTAATTTTAATGTCTTATCAGTTGGGGGATATCAACTGAATTAGGATAAGGGTTAACAAAAGTTTGACATGCTTAATAGGGCAGGGTGCATGTAAGTGCCAGCAACAGCTAAAGTCGGGGAGAAAAAGGGCAAAATATGTATTAAGCCTAAAAGTTATCACCCTTATTTATGAACTAGAGTCTTTGATTAAACTGTCAAGAAAATTTGTTCCATTCATGCAGTTAAAATGGACGGACGAAACTTGCCTAGTAGTGACTTAATTGATCACTACAAACAAAATATCACTGGGTGTTTTCTTTCCATTTGCCTAAGCATAGTGGTGTTGAATTGGCACAGGACCCCAAACTGAACAACAACAATTTCTAAAAAAAGAAAAGCTTTTATTGATACTGATAGCAAGATGTAATTTTTGGTACTTGCCAAATTGACAAGCAATACAAAGCTTATTTATTCTAAAACTAGAACAGGGTAAACTATTCTGCTTAAGAACACGAGCATGATGTGTTGACGAGGATACCCAAGATGCAGGTGCCTTGGAGGAGAGAAGGGCTGAAGGAGACACAGATTGGAGAGACGTTGGAATTGATTTGAGAGGAAGCATGTAGAGGGTGCCATTTCTCCGACCTGAAAGAAGTTGTGTCCGGGATGCTCGATCCTTGACAAGAAAGACATTATTGTCTATGGCAAACTTTTGAACAAAGAGAAGGGATTTTGGAATTGAGAGGACATGAAGTATGTTGTTAAGAGTGAGTATTTTAGAATGAGAGGAGATAAAAGATATACTAGTATATTGGATGGGCAAACCTCGAACATTCCCCATATGAACTAGATTGGTCCCTTATATTCCTCCGTATAATGAAGGCTAGGGAGGTCGGCGGTGATGTGATGAGTTGCACTTGAATCCAGATACCATTGTTGAACTGGAGCGAATTAAGACTGATGAATAACATAAGCATCAAGTTTGTGGTGTGACTATAATGTCGATAACATGAGGTGCAAGGTGATTAGTGTCGTTGCATATTTGGCACCTCGATCGTGTGTTCGATTGCTGGCATTTTCTAGAATTTTGAGAGTCTCGGAAGTTCGAGGAGTTGGCGGATCTGCCTCCCAGACCTCCTTATCCCCTAGAAAATCTACCACGGCCTCTATTTCCATTGGAGTTATATTTGCGATCCAAATTGAAAGCTTTTTGGTTGAGGTTAGTTGCTTGATTGGAGGCAGAATAAGATGCACCTGAAACGGTGAGAGACAACATCGAGGGTCCATGAGTAAAGTCATGGTTCAACAAGGGGATATGAAGTTCGCAGTAAGAAACAACTTCAATATCCTTAAGTTCACTGCCAAGTCCCTTTAAGATTATGTTTTGAACCAGAGAGACATAGAGGCCTTCCTGCAGCTGCTAATTCATTGGCTATGAGCTTAGATTTTTGGAGGTATTGAGTGATGGTAAGGTCATCTTGCTTCAAATTTTGGAGTTGCATATGATGACAGAGCCATTACTAGGGCACCCTAGACGGCCTTGGTAGTGTTTAACCTATGACTAATGGTAGTGTCTCTTCAGAGAGAGGCGAGATAAGCAGACTGAGAATTGATTGATCCTGTTGCATCCATTGGTGAAAGGCAAAACTACATATAGTGTTTTCAGATCCTTTGGTCGCGACATGTGTAGGAGGTCAAGATGTTCTCTCGTCGATGAAACCTAGCAGATTTTGGCTGCGGAGAAAGGGGAGAAGCTATGTGCGCCAAAACAAGTAGTTCCTAGAGGTCAATTTGATAGAAATATAGTGATGGGCATGATTGAGAGAATGAGAAGCAAGTTGTAGGTGATTTGTGGAACATGCAGATTGAAGGGAGGTAGAAGAGGCAAAAGACATGGTCATGGCGACGATGTCTGATACCATATAACACAGGTATCATATAAAAGCTGTTGCTTCTTATTCATCGAATCATAATGTTGCATGCAGTACACACACACACATGTATATATACTTATATACATGTATGTATTACAAGAGTTGTAGAGTCCTATTTTCTCACAATCACGTTAAGGAATCTACCCCATATTACTTGGAGTCCTACTCGCCTTGCGACATGTAGAATTAGATTCGAATGTCCTATTACCTGATATCTGTGTTGATGAGAGTTAACAGGTATAAAGGTGGAATAGTTGAGTTGCATGCAAGTTGGTTGGTCTGTATACCACCGTCACAAAAAAAGAAGAGATAATCATTTCAAATTATTACTCTCCCAACGTTTCAATTTGTGTGAAGGTGTTTGTGACCGGGCACAAAGTTAAGAGAAAAGACGACTTTTGAAATTTGTGGTCTAAAATTAACCGTAGAAATTTCTGTAGTTATAAATAATTTCATTAAGGGTCAAATAAAAAGTTAAATTGTTACTAAATTGAAATGAAGTATTTAATCATGCACTATGAAGCAAAAAACGCAAGCTAATAAATTTTATGGTTAACGGTCTGTTGGTAATAATCTGTCCATTTTGCTAGTGAAAATTAATTAATAAGGGCGACAAAAAGGTTTCAAATTTAAGTTTTAACTTAAGTTATTTTAATTGAGTATAGGTGACAAACTTTAGATTAGTGATTAATGAGTTTTGACTTATTTTGAGACTTGCCCTCATATTTTTTTCTTTTAAACATTTTGACCATCTTATATAAAACCCTAATTACCTAAAATAGGTGGGAAAAATGTCTCTTTCTTCTTTGCGTTGCTGCTTTGTTTTCTTCTCTTTTTCCGCCATTTCCTCCAGTTTCTTCCTCCTCGTGCTGCTTCTTCTCCTTCTTCTTCTCCTCCTCTTTTGCAATAGATGAGGAATGTGTGGCAACATATTCGCCATCCGATGAAGATCAAGCAGATGGTGAATATGTAACAACGGATTCCACATTTGTTGAAAATCAAGCACATGGTGAACATGTTGTAGATATTCCCTCATTTCCATCCCCGAGCATTTTTAATTTCCCATTTATCAAAAAATACAACTATTGGTTCATTCTTCATCTAATTAGATAGATTAGATAAATGATCTAGCAATGATGACATTTCTATTTTGTTTACCGAATCACATGAAATTTTACCCACACATGAAATTTCCACCCAACTCCATATCTGAATGTATGAAATACGTATGAACGGAGGAAAAGAGAATTTTCTACTTAAATTGTATTGGAATTTTCAACGATACAAATGGAAAGAAAACTGATAAAACATCCCTAGAAACAGACTTCTGCTACTTAGACATCTGAGCAATAGATTTCATATCTGTTGCAATAGATTTCATATCTGTTGCAATAGATGCATACATCTGTTGAAAAAAAGCAAGAACATGGTAAATCTGTTTGAAATTACTGAATAATATATCAATAACTTAAATACATCCGAATTGTAGAACTATAGTAAACTTAAAAATATAACAAAATATTTATCATCCATCACACAATTCACTAAAACAAAAATGCAAATATAGAAATAATTGTTTGAACCAACCACAACCATAATTTAAAAATTTGTTGTCAATTTCATAGTCCCACATTAAGGCTCCAATTCCTTCTGCATCACCCCAACAACCCATAATCTCCCGCATTTTGCCATGAGTTGTCGTTTAGCGAGTGTTTGGAGTTGTCAAACCATGGGTGCCGATTAGCAAATGCTCAATAAAAGCAAGCCGCATAATGGGCACGTACTACCGCCATTTTGGGGAAGATTTTCTTCCTCCCAAGAAACTCCATCTTCATTTAGCAAATTTTCGCAAGTGATTGAACATGCCACCGCTTTCTTTAATAGCTTTGGGAATAATTCTATGATAGACTCAATGTCACAAAGAAGTTTTCATCTATATAAAACTAGAATATCGCGAATCATTATCATGACTCCCTCCTCCATTAAGATCTCTAGAGTCACAAAATGTTTCACATCAAGTTCATCACAGTGAAAATCCTCTTAGCACCAACTAATTGACAAACCCACCGGATAAAATTCTCTTACCTCTATAATAATCGAGCATAATATCATCCCATTTAAGTTCGGCACTGATCAAAGGGTAAGGCACCGTAGTTGTCTCTCTGTTACACAATTTTTTGTATCTCTGATAAAAATATTGTGAAGTCGAGGTCTGTACCCTATCTTTAAATCATGTGCTAGTGGAAATTGAAGTGCCTCGACACATGAGCAAGAGGGATCTCATCAACATATTGAAATAATAATGAAGAAACAAATGTGACTTTTGTTTCTACAAGTTAGAACATATGTCTTATATGTTTCCATCTGTTGCAATTGTTCCAACACATGACAATCATGTCTACAAGTCGAGCAAGTTGCAACAAACATGTCTTATTTGTTGAAACAAAATGTCTTAGCTGTTGCTCAACAGACAGTCACATCTATATCTACAAAGGGAACAACTTGGAACAAGTTAGTTCAACTGCTTACATAAGTTGCAATAACTGACAAAATTATATAGCTTGAGCTTAGAAAACTTAATAGAGTCAATCCACCACCAGGTCATGCTTGTCATGATCTTGTCACTAGTCTAATCATGCATTGAGTGTAGGACTGGTTTAATCTTCTTGGCTTTGAGGATTTCTTTAAACTATTTCTTCTTTTGGACATTTATAAGTTTGTAAATATTTACTTTCTTAAGGTCACATTCATCAAGTCTAACATTATGAGGTGCTGGAGTAGCAACTTTTCTAACTTTAATATTAGACATTGCCTTTGAAATTGCTTTTCTCCTCTTCCTAATCTCAATTGGAGTATAGGGATTCAAATCCTCTTTGATGGATTTCCGATACCTCTTAAATGTGAAATTGTTGATAGCTACCGCGATTTATTAACACTCTTAATCAATTCATCAAGGATTTTCTTTACAAATTACATCGACAAGCACAACAAAACACCTTAGAGGTGCCGACATCAACAAATGATTGTCTTCTCATCCTATATGAAGGATCTCGTTGTATGACCCATCAAAAGAAGTAAATCTACCATATCCATCACCGTTATGACCATCATCATGGTCATCTCTTGTTTCAAAAATTCAAGATGAGCATTAGTACCGAAATATCACCAACAACCCCTACCACCAACAACACCATCACCCTCACCAACATAATCCTCGCCAACAACACCAGCACCATCACCAAGAACATGCTCACTCAAAATTTCGAGTGCTTTCCTTTTGATGGCCGTTGCAACAAATCACATCTAAGTGGGTGTCAATCCATCAAAGAGGATTTCGTAGCCCTATACTCCAATTTAGATTAGAAGAGGAGAAAGCAATTTCAAAGGCAATGTCTAATATTAAAGTTAGAAAAGTTGCTACTCCATTTCCTCATAATGTTGGGCCACAAGAATACGTAGTTTAAGAGCAGACATTTACAAGCTTGTAAATGTCCAAAGAAGCAAGAGCTTGAAAAAATCCTCAAAGCCAAGAAGAGCAAACTAGTCCTCTACTCAATGCAATGGAGCTGAACCTGATCGAATACTTCAATATCAAGGACAAGCATGACCTCGTTGCGGACGACTATGTTTCCAAGCTCAAGCTATATAATTTGTAAGTTATTGCAACTATATCAGATATAGCATAAGTTGCAACAGATTAACATCTATTGCAACAAAGACATCCGTTCCAAGTTATTCCACTTGTAGATACAGATGTGACATCTGTTGCAACTTGTAGATACTGATGTCTTATATGTTGGAATAGTTGCAACAGATTTCACATTTGCTGGGGTAATAGATGTCCCATCCGTTTTAACATATCACATCTATTTCAACTTGTAGAAACAAAAGTGACATCAATTTCTTCTATTTTATTTCATGATGAAGTCTTACCTGCTCTCATGCGTTCCGAGGCATTTCCACTTCCCGAGCATTATGATGCCAAAGATAGAACATGGACCTCAACTTTTACAATAATGGTCGAGGTTAGATAGAGTTGTTGCTTAGATGTGGAATATGTTGCAACATGTTCATCATATGCTTGATTTTCAATAGACTATGAATCTCGTTAAAACAGATAGAATCTGTTGCAACTTCTTCACCATCTACTTGATTTTCATCACATGGTGAATATGTTGCAAATGTATGATGCATATATGCCGATCACTAAATATAGCAACTTCATTTGTTGATTACTAGATATGGTTAAAATTAGCTAAATTTTCAACATAAATATTTGATTCTTTCATATATAGATGCCAATTGTTTGCAATGTATAAGACATTTGTTGCAATAGATTCATAATTTGTTTGATTACTCTCAAAAGATGTGAACCGCTGTAACAAATGGTGAATATGTTGCAACATTATGTGGTGAATTCGGCTATGAGATGTATTTGTTTGATTATTTCATCTTAGATATGAAATCGCTGCAACAGAAGCGACATCTGTTAGTAACATGTTCACATCTCGTTGAAACTCAAGATGGTGAATGTGCTGGGTAAACAAATTTTAAATTTGTTGCAACTTATTCCACATTTGTCGGATTATTTTCTAGCAAATTAGAATCAGAATATGACAAAGGCAAAGGCAAGATTAATGATCATATAAACCCAAGTTTTCAAACACCGCAACTGGAATATCATAAATTCAAGTTCAAACCAATAGTAATTACTATTACTATTAATTTATGTATTTCTATCCGGCATGTAGTTCTTTGTGGCCAATCATTTTACATATGGAACAATTTTCTGTTTTTTTCTCATTAGAAATGATTCCCCAATTCCACAAATTCCTTCTCTTTGTCTTCGCCTTCTTTCCCGATTTGCTTGGGTCAAATACGGAGAGGAGGTATTTCTCAGCTAAAATCTCCTAAGGAACATTCCAAGATTCTTCAAAAGGCACATGATGAATTTCCTGGGCGTATGCAATTGTGTATTTCTTCACCAGTAATATGGAGACGAGTACCTCATAAATCCTCCTTCCAAAGTCTTTGCCCATATTGACCTGAGTGCCGCCATAGCATGTGGACAAGGAATTTTATCCAGGTCAAACTCTTACATGTAATACAACTTCATACAGACCTAGTGATACCGAACTTCAGAAGTTACACCACGGGTCAATAACTTGTTCCCTAAGTTGGCGAACTTTGATATTTTTTTCCATTAAGGGAACAAAGATGGTTCGGGAGTTGATGAACTCCACACGCCGAGAAATTTTTCTACAAACCTTTCGTTTATTTCATTAAATAGAGCCGATAATGGGAACTTTCGCATTGAAAATTGCGTTCACTCCCATCAAGAATGTTTGTTCTCATAATATTATACCTATACAAAAATAATCACCCAAGAAAGTAAATTTAAAATAGAATCAAACAAATATAGGGTGTAAATACTCATTTCTCTGCACGTCTCGCTCCATCTCTCTGTGAAATCCAACAAGTTCAAGATGTTCCCACGCCTGCGATACCATATGCCTTATTTGATTGAAATGGTCATTGAACACATCTATGTTGAACACTTTGTTGCTTGCAAAATGAGATACAACCTTCGAATTGTGAAAGTTGTTTCAAATATTTTTCCCAAGGTGCATCATGCAACAATCATAATGAGCGTTTGGGTAGACAAATGAAACTGCCTTTCTAATACTTGGATGCCTAAGGAAATTATGCATAACTCAATGGTATCATCTACATACTTCATTTGTTTAAAAAGATATTGGTACGAGGCATCACACTTGTCCACTACACAAAAAGTCACTAAAACTATGATTCTTTGCTCAGCTACTACCGACAACAAGACTCCCCTTCATACTTGCTTGCAATGTCCCGTCACTTTCCGCTATGACTTTTCTCATTTGCGCAAAACCACGCATCCACGCCGCATAGGCTAAGCAATAAAATACTAGAACTTTCTATTTTCATCAACCTTCAATGCCGTCCTACTTTTAGGATTTGCGGATCTAAGCATATATTGGTATCAATCAAGCAATCGCATACCCGTGCCCATGTATCTCAACCAAATACCTGTTGCAATCTCCCTACCATTCCCAAGCTTTCAATAACTTACCTTTACAATCCAATTTTGTACGGATTTGATGACCCATGTCTTTTGTAAAATGAGCTCTACCGCTGGGGAAACTATGCTCAAGTATTCACTCGATGACTTTGCAAGCATGCATGGATTATGGCTCGTGCTCAACCACATGCGGTGATACTTTTATGCAAGTTTTACTGGGCGAACTGTCAATCCTAAAAGCTTCTGTCAAACTCTCACCACCACTTTGCACTCCGAATACATATTTAAAAATATTACACCGTACGCGAATTAATCACTCGAGTCTAAATTTTTAAAGCAAGCAATTTTCAACGGTTGCATATATTCTTCCTTTGCTCTTGAATGACATTCCCTTATAGAAACCTCGTTTCAACATCTGACATGGTTGGACTCAGACATTGAGAAGTGCCCAAACAGTATTACTTGCAAAGAATAGGCGAGTTGGGTCATCCTCACACCGCCCAACCAATTCAACACCACTTTCATTATCTGGAACCTCTTCCATATCCCCACCATTTCCAATTCATCATTTAATATATCTTGTTGGTCTTGAGCTAAATTGTGGTTCCCTATACCTTAAAATGGGCCTAACCGCATCACTCGATAAGCACGCAAATGAACCTCGATCGCTATCCTAAATGGCAAGCCCCTCTAGTTTCTCGAAAGCGTTGCGCATCTATACCCTTAAAATGGGCCTAATTGTATCATTCGATAAGCACGTTGCATGAACCCTGAGCGCTTATTCTAAATGGCAAGACCTCTAGTTTTTGGAAGAGTCATGGCATATATGTGATGACAAGAATTTTGGTTGACAATTTAATTTACGCAGCTGATGATTAAGTTCACAAAATCATCATACACAACATCCCTTTGGACAGTCATTGCTATCATTTCTAACATGTCACTACCCTTCTAATGCCAAATAACTCGATTGTTATTTTCGATCCATTCACCATGACAATCAACTTATTGTTATTGAGTCCTCCATTAATGGTACCGAAGATACTTTCTTTGTTTAGAAAAATGGGTAATGATAGTATAGTAAATTGAGTGGCTATTCCAACAACTATGATTTGTTAACAAATGTGGTAGTTGATGCAATAGGATCACTTGTTGAGACAACTCTGGTTTTGTCCTGTTTTGCCAAAAGCTGTAACATACACTCAACAACTAAGTGATTTGTTGCAACAACTAGAAGTGATTTGTTGCAACAGATTTGTTAGCTGTTGCAATAGATGACCGTTGTTGCAACAAATCACTTTATTAGTTGGAATATGTTACAGCTTTTGGCAAAACAGGACAAAACTAGAAGTTGTCTCCAAGCTGTTGCAACAGATCATTTTAGTTGTTGGAGACAACTTTGTTCTGTCCCTGTTTTGCCAAAAGCTGTAGCATAGCTCCAACAACTAAGTCACTCAGCTGTTCAAGACAGCTTCTGTTCTGTCCCTGTTTTGCCAAAAGCTGTAACATATTCCAACAACAACTAACCACATCTGTTGCAACAGATGAACTAGCTGTTGCAACAGATCACTTAGTTGTTGGAGACAACTTTTGTTTTGTCCCTGTTTTGCCAAAAGCTGCAACATATTTCAACAGCTAAATTATTTGTTGCAACAACTAACTCGTATGTTGCAACATATGACTTAATTGTTGCAACAGATCACTTGGTTGTTGGAGACAGCTTCGTTCTATCACCGTTTTGCCATAAGCTATAACATATTCTAACAGCTAAGTCATCTATTGCAACAACCCAAGTAATCTGTTGTATCCGCTATTGTAAATCAGTACAAAATGAGCAGCTATACCCAGATGAATAGTTGAATTTAAGCAGCATCATTTTACTTGCCAAATCATCTATGTATAATGCCCAATGCTACACGAATGAAACTTGGTCTAAAAACTATGTAAACTGGAGCAACAAGAGAAGAAGAAGAAGAAAGGAGGAGAAGTATTTGGTAGGTAACATTGATGAAGCTACTCGAAGGCTATGAACTTAGAAATGAAGAAGCAGCAGCAAGCACGAGGAGGAAGGAAATGGCAGAAATGCGCAAAAGAGAAGAAGACGAAGAAGAAGCAGTAGCATCGGCGCAAAGAAAGAGGTCTCAAAATGAGTCAAAACTCATTAATCACTAATCTAATGTTTGTCACCTCAATAAAAACAAGTTAAGTTACTAAAACTTAAATTTGAAACCTTTTTATCACCTTAATTAACTTTACCAATTAACTTAATTATAACTTTTAAGTGGGCTTTGATCTTATTGTCAAAGTTGTCACCATTATTAATTTTAAGATTTAAAAGATGCCTTTTGCTCATTTTTGTCATTTTACCATTATTTGATGCTGTAGTCTCTTTAAAAGAGAGAGAAGTTTCAGTCTCATTGCTTTGTTGTTGAGAAACTGCAGTTACATAGTAGCTGCAGTAATTTTTCTTTCTGTTTATTTGTTACCAAAACGGTGATGGTTAATTTGGAGTTTTATCCATATAATGTGCAGGTAATACTTACAGATGGTGACTTATCAACTTTAGCAAACATGAAGCTCAACTTGGAGTTAAATCAGCTGGCCACTGATATGTTAGACCATACACAAAAACCAACACGGTTAGTGTCATTAATACTTGCTTATTTGTGTGTTGTTTTTTAACTTACTATTCTTAATTTCTTCCCCGCTCTATTCTGTATTTATGAGTTTAAGTTGGCTAGTTTTACAATCATTGGCTTCTTGCAAACCTGCTTGGGTAGAACTGATGGAGATTCATGCACTTGCTTATTATCTATAACCAAAAGAAATGTTGGTGCAACACCTGTCAATAGTAGAATCATTGTAATTTTACAGTTGGGCGTAATTTATGAGCGTTGATGTCCTATAATGCTACAATCTCAATTCTCTGAAGGTCCAAGGCGTTAGGTTTTGGGTTCTTAAAGCAATTTTTCAAAATAATTTTTTTAATGATGGTTTGTGGGTCAGTTTGCATACATGTCATCTATTTCATCATTACCTGCAGGCTGCTATGTAACTCCACCCACTGGGAGGATTGCCTCGATTTGCTACTCCTATAATTTGACTCTACGCTAATCTCACATGGTATTCGTTCCACCTTCATCAACCATTATATTGCACCTTTGGATATGTTCTCTAAGCATACGTTGATATCCAATCATGGAAGTCCAAATAGTTTTGGGAAATCATTTACCATTTAAGTTGAATCGATGTTATAGGGGATGAAAATCTTTAATTATATTCTTCTTATCCACTTCTGCGTGTTACATATATATACAAACAGAAAAAGGAAAATGAAGAACAAAGAATTCAGAGCGGGACCAGGGACTAGTAGGAATATCTTCCATATTTTATTTCTTCTGGCTACTATCATGATAATACCCCACTTCAAATTTTTTTCTATTTATACCAAAAAATTTACTGCACTTATGGAGGTCAAAATACTTGGTATGATCGCTTGACTGAGAAGGAAATACTGGTGGCCAGCAAGATGTTCACGCATCAGCTATTATCACTATCTTTACTTAATGGATTTTCTTGGACTTATGTAAGAATTATGCCTTATATTTATAGACATGTATAGGCGTCGTCCTCTCTCTTGCCTGGCTAGAGAGACTGCTAGCAAGGAATTCCTTTTGGATAATGGAAGGCCGGTGGGAATTTTTTATTTTATGGGCCCGCATTTAATAGTTTGTTATGCTATTTTGTTGATGAAGAAAGTTTCTTGCACATATAGAAGCTTTCGGAGTTAGTTTCCACAGGTGATTGTGCTCCGTTCAAGTGAAAGCACTATCAAACAGATATAATTTACTTTTGTTTATTCATTCTTCATATCTAGAAGCTGACTGTTACTGGATTTCCTTTGTTTCATCATAGTTGCAATATATTTGTGAATGAAGCTGAGCATCCAACCCAAACCTTAAGGCAATGGATGGATCGGTGTAGGAAATTATAAACTCTTTTGGAAACCTTTACACAGCCAACGAGGAACAAGTATACTGGCCCCTAACACTCTTTCGACACGCGTAACCCTCCTTCCCGAGAGCTTACACATGCATTTGAGTTTTCTAAAATATTTTTTTTGTTTTTATTTTTGAAGTAGAGAGAGAGGAGACTCAACAGAAGTAAGCCTGGAGTAGAGGAAGATAGATTAGGCTCAATATGCTAATATGTGAGCCTGGAGTAGTGTCAGTGGCTTGATGACTGAATTGAGAGAGAGATAGAAAAGCCAGGGCAACCCCATGGATTGGTTGAGAGAGGGAAGTCTAAGAGTGACAAAACATGAGAGAGGAGGTTGTGGAAACGCTCCCACAAAATTTTACCCTGATACCATGTGATCGAATCTGAGTATCCAATCCAAAACCTTATGGCGATGGATGGAGTAGCCAGAACATTGCAACTCCCTTTGCAGACCTCCACCACCCAGGAGTGATAAAACCTGAAGAGAGGAGGTCGCAAATGGGTCAAGTAAAGTTAGCTCTGATTACGTGTGAAAGAATCTGAGTATCCTGTCCAAAACTTTAAGGCAATGGATGGAGTAGTCACGACATTATTAACCTCTTTTTCACACGACCAGTGAAGGACAGGTGCAGCATTTTCTAGCAATATATACTGTAATAGTAGGGCTTGCCTAGATGGAGATTATCTAAAAGAACATTTGTAGTAAATAGTTTGTAGTTTATTGATGAGAAGAACTTGTTCTTATTGTCAGAGCGAATACCGCAGGGGTCCATATTGTAAATAAGAAAAAGTTTAAAAAAGAAGAAGTCCTACTATTTTGGTTGCAGAACAAGTTGCAAATGCAAATAGGCAAATCTGATTGGTTGAAAGGGACGGTAGCTTTTACTTTAAATAGAAGCCTTCTGTTTCATTTTTTGATACACCATTTCAAAGAGAAATACAGAGAGAGTTGAAGAGCAGTTCACAGACAGTGATATAAAATAGTATGTGAAGAAAAATAGAGAGTGGAGTGGTGTTATATAGAGGTGTCTAATATAAAAAAGTTGTTTCTTTTGGGTTTGTAGTAGTCTTTGAGATCGCCCAAGCGTGTTAAATTCTTACTATAACGATATCGTATCGTTCCTCGAGTATTATAATTTCCACATTGAAAGGCTTGTATCCTTGTTCTTGTTATTGAATGTGGATGTTATTCTTGTGTGGACATTTCAACACACACTGCACATGAAACAATTGTCTCAAGATATTTGTTGAATTTAAACCTTATTAAATATTAAAAAGGTCCTTGACTATTTTATTTTTTGGGAACCTATGGAAGATTCTCCATGATTGGTTCCTATTGCTGCTAGTGTAGTCCATGGAATCTTTCTTCTAGTTTTTGATTCTTTGACGGCTTGGGTTTCCATTCCAGGTGAATGTAATTGACTGCTATTGTCTGATGTTCACATGATGTACTCAAAGTGACAAGAGTTGCTTGGAAGATGAAAAAGAATTTCCAACATTTTATTGTGGCTCGAAAACGAGTCACTGTGAGGATGAGACATTAAGTTTTCGTAGTTATACTATGCCTCAATTCCAAGTACGATAGTATTTTGTGTATATGCCATGTTTTTGAGGCGAATTGTTAAATGTTTGTCATTGGAAACTGAGTTGGGCTTTTAATACAACAGAGGCCATTAGCATAAACCTGATGTTAGTGAGTTTCACAAGTTGAGCCTTTTGATGTATCTAACATTTAGTTGTTTAAGCACTTGTAAGCTTTTCGGTACCTTCTTGATACTGTTTTTTTTTTCCAGTGAAGTACTAAAGAAAAAGTACCCAAAATGTCTAGTAGAGTAAGCATAAGTAGCAGTTAAGACATATCTTTTTGGATTCAGGTGCAGTGCTTGTATTTGCCGTGGGAGTCTGCCACAGAAAATGAGCTACGTGAATTCATGCCAGATATAGTGTGAGTAGTTCCTCTCAAGTTTGTTTTAGTTATTTTTAGTACCTCGGGTATTACTTTCCTTTCTTGTACTCCTTAATCTTGAGGAATGGACTTGCAGATTTTACTGTTAGAAATATTGTGGAGAACAACAACTCAAAACAGATGAATTTAAAGGCCATTCAGGTTACAGGTAACTAAATGACCAAATGCTGCAGTATTTGGTATATTATAGTAAATCTGAGTATCCTCCAAAGGGGTTGTGGTATTAACAGAATTTAAATATTAGATTACGAAGAAGATAGATATCCTCGACCGAGTTCCATGTCTTAGTATCATGGTGCGCTCATTAGATCTGGCTTTTGGACTTTCATCTTAAAGTTTGGGTGCAGATGTGATATATGATCCGAAGGTGCCTACCACACCTTGTTCGAGTCCTCGCGGTTCTTTGAAAGTGGGAAGATGTAAACCTACATCATTTGGATAATACAAAGGACTGTCCACCTGACCGGAGATAAACAAGGTAAAGAAAATAGTTCAGCAGGTGCCCTTGATGTTTACATCAGAAAAGAAGAAATAAATGGTGACTTTCATGCTGAGCATTTGTCACCTGGAGTAGAACAAGGCCTGCTGGTATATATTGCTTCAGTAATTCGCAATATCGCCACGTTCAATTGTTTCCTTTCATTGGCAGAAAAAGAAATAGCTAATTGTATCAGACATCACTGAAACGATGAAGCATTCTGATTTGCTTCCTATGTAAAATCATACCAGCGTTCTAGCATAAGGATGTTTAAAATTTATATTTGTGCAAATAAGGCTAACAAGTGTAATTGTTTAATTAGACTATTACAGAAGTGGAAGCTTTTCTACAGGTACAAATAGAAATATCTCTTTATTTGATTTGTTACGAAATCAACCATAAGAGTGTTGACTATGCTTCAATTCTGAGTTTCATATTACTCTTTCCAAGTGTCACAAGGAAAATGTTAAACTATATCATGGTTATATGTTATCATATTCATCCTCTTCCCATTTTCGTTATAGTCAAATGGATAGCTATAGCTTTTTGCATAGGTTGATGCTTGTTTAAGATCATAAAGCAGACGGTTGAGATGGCAAATAAAGATAGAATGATTTTTTAAAAATGAATTATCAGCACCTTGAATTGTAGTATCTAAACTTGTTTATCTGAGTTTTGAACTCTAAGGAATGATAGTTTGAGGAACTCAATATTATAGTCCCCCAGGTACTCTCCAAAATGCTGACATATCTTCATGTGGGATCCTTCAAAATTAAACTAATTTTGAAGGATCTGATATTTATTGATATTTTTAAAGAGGTTGAATTTATGGGTTTAATATATGTATAACTTTGTACTACCTTGTTTATGTATTAAAAACTTCACCAAATAAGTAAAATAATAAATCTTGAGTCTAATGTCAAATAAATTGAGATAAAGTTTGAATTCAGATTTGCAAAATATATATTCTGAATTCATTTTAAGAATACTCTCATCTAGGCTCATATTGTGTCAAGATTGAATTATTATGCTCATGCTTATAATATCGATTGAAAAAAGGTTTATAGCGATCTTTATCCAAATAGTTGGCCAAATTCGCTGTTCACTTCTTCTGTAGTCGTATATACAGATTATATACTAATTAGACTATATCATATATGAATTATACACATCAGCTATTTTACGTTTAAATAGCGGGGTAAATAGTTAGTTAAGTAAATTCTTTAATTTGGAAACAGAGATGCACTTCAATTAAAATAACACACAGTTTTAGTTTGTATATGGAAATGATTCATTTTGATTTGAGTGGTAATAATAATAATAATATATATATATATATATATATATATATATATATATATATATATTAATGGTAAGTGATCAGGCAGTCTAGGCTTAGCAACAGCCATCAAGGGCATAGCTTTAGTATAGTCATTCCATAAACCTCAGTTGTGTCAATATCTTGTGGCCTTATTCCATCTGGGGGACTCCAATTATAGCAATGAAACAACCTAGCCAATGCCATAAGCACCACTCACCCCTAATGGTGCGCCAGGACACTTCCTTTTTCCAGCAATTAAAATGGCAAAATCTTGAAATCTGGACCATGACTTATCTCAACTCTACTATTATCATCACCATTTGGTGGCAAATGTCTCTTCATCTAAACTCATCAATGTTGTCCCAAATCTTGGCGTTCCGGCTTATAATTACGTGTGCTGGGATGAACACGCGTGTCTTGGCCGGGATGTAGTCGTTGATCTTAGTAGCGCGCATTGATTCGTGTGGGATTAGGAAGGGGCCGGCAGGGTGCTCTCGGAAAGCTCTTTCGTACTCACAACGGAGGTATTTGAGATGAATCAAGTCGGATTCGGTTACCATCCGATCCGAACCGACAACTACATCAAGTTCTTCTTGGATCTTCTTGAGGACACGTGGATGCCTGATCACCTCAGCCATTGCCCATTCATTGGTCACAGCTGAAGTGTCACTGGCTGCAGCTATCATATCCTATAATTAATTAAAGAAAACAGTAAGTCACCAAAACAAACAAAACAAACCACTAGTAGCTTTCTTGACCCACCGATACAACTCAAGACCAGAATTTAATGCACGACTATCTTAATTTCACGCCCATCTCATAATCCCCTTCCTTACCTCCAATTTTCTTTTTTTAAAAGAAAAAAAGTTGACCTATAACTCTAGTTATATATATAATTAATCTAATTTAGTGAAAAATCTTTGCCACCAGTATATATAACTTAAAAGATTTTAGACCTGAATGAGAGCTGACTCTGCATCATCCATGTGTTAAGTTTTCATTCCCATCTCCTTCATCTTCTCCTGGAAGAGACAATAAAACATCCACAAAGTCCATTTCACCTTCATCAATATTATCATTTTTACCTTTCTTCTTCTATGCCCTTTTCAATTATTTCTTACAGAAAATAATCAATCCTTTTCTCAACTTGCCTCATTTTCTTCTCACAGCCATAAGGGTCAATCCACCTCCACAAAGCAAAATACCCAAATAAATCACTCCTAGTAGCCAAAATAACTCATGTGTTATATGCATAAATTCCATTGCTTGTGGGCCTGCTGATTCTAGCCCTAAAATATTGTTTCAACATCCTAGCTGTCACATTGTCTAAGTTACTTGAAATCCACCAAAATCCCTTAAGTTCACTGTCTGTCCTTTTTCGGCCTGGGCCCAAACACTTAACTAGACTTGGGCTTCATCTGTCCTGTGTTTTGCAAATGACTCGAGCCTTTTTGTTGTCAACAAATGTTCCATGCAAATTCTTCTCATTCTCTTCCATTTTGGGCCTAAAGGAGCCAATGCCACATCCCCACAATCCATAAGTTACGAACGGCAGCAAGAGTTCTTGGCCTAGATGCAAACATCGTCTTGTTGAAACAGCATTTCTCTTATTATTTCTGGATCATTCGTGGTGATAGCATCAACATTACCTGTTAGTGAAAATATAGAGGCAGAATCAAGATATAAACTTTATAGGTTCAATTTTGTGTGGAATAAATTTCAAGTGTTAATAACTGAATCTTGAAATTATAGTTTAGATTTAGACAAGGGATACGGTACATTACGCTAAATGATACTTTGAATGGATTTTAAGCTTATAAGGGCTCTTTCCCATCCCACAAACATTACAAACTATAATTAACATTACCTTAAAATATAGCTCACTTGTCACTTTTTGGCCACATATTTGTAAAATACACTGTCCACGCCAATTCCATGAGTGAATCTCCATGATTCTGAAGTTTACCTTATGGATTTGAAAGGCATAATACATAAACAAAGGGACTCAAACTTGACCTTATCTAGCAAGTAAACACTTTAACTTTGGAGATGCACATCTATACACTTCAACTCTTCTCCACTGGCCGCTTGTCCAACTTACAAACGTATCATTTCTGTATTACCTCCAAAATTTATGTGTCACTAGCACCAGCATTCACAAGAGACAATGATGATGAGTTGGAGTATTTAATTGACGCGAGCAAGAACTAGACGCGCACTCTCAAAATTGAGTGCATACTACAATTGAATCCAAATTTAAGTTTGCTCATATATATTATGTCATTTGATAAACTCAAAATATTGACTACTTGAAATTACAATGGCTTAAAAGTGATTATTCCAATATTACCTAGTCGGAGGTAGACCAATGGGCCATACTTGTCACAAAAGAAGCCATGTCTCGGATGAGGTAATTGGTCTAACTGAAAAAGGTTGCCCACAATTGGCCATTGTTTTGGACCAGGAGAGTCGATTGATTTTGTGTTTCGACTTGTCTAAGGAGTGAAAAGTACTGAACTAGCTTGGAAACAAAATATGCACAAACAAGGCCTACTACTAAATATTTGATCAACTTAACAAGATATGTGCAAACAAGGACAAGAACAAAATTGGTCAAGTCAATCATCTGCAAAATTTATTTTGTTGTGATAGAAGTTAGCTTATTAATAGGGAAAATAGGTTGTTTAATTCAAATTTATAATCTTTTGATGATTATGGAAGCACATCATCTTGACATGTTTCAACTACAAATATTCATCTTGAACTCACGCTTTTTTGCTTCCTCACTTTTGCACTATAAGTTTGTAGTCACATATTGAACAATTTGACTTTCACATGATCGATATTTTTCGCTAAAATAACTCAATTGTAATTATTTGTACAATTTAATTTGTGTTCTTGACAACAATATTATAGGCTCGCACTAAAGTAAGAGTATAAAATGAACAGGTCGGGTTTTCACCAGTTCGTGGGCCGATTAAATCAACAAGAATTCTCGTATAAATGTATATGTCAAACAAAATGCTTTATTATTAAAAGTGAACTCACACATCTTTTAAATATTTGGAATGACAAACATCAAAAGAATGTTTTCTCTTTCAATGTTACTTCTTTTAACTTTTCTCAATTTTTCTTTTGCATTTTTCAGATTGTGTTGATCAAATGAGTCCCGCATCCAAATCTAAGTAGAAGAATTTTAATGAAAAAATGTCAAAACAAAAGAGATGACATAGGCAATGTACCAAAGGGGGATAAAGCGTATCAAGTCCAAAGATCCGATTTGTTATCTCGTTAAGTGAATATGGATGTTAAATTACCTGGGTAGAAATATCAATGACATGTGTTGGTCGTGTCTCTTCTGCCACGACCCATGATCTATTTTTTAACTTGATCGGGGCCGCATGATGCATGACCCACCTATAATTTATCAATTGACCAAAGCCAAGACTATTCATTGCCTGAATTTATACATTGCGCTAACAATGCATCATGAATTTATGTTCCTCATTCTTTTATTTCCTTGCTTTCATACCCCAATTAAATGATTTCTCATTAAATTGTGATCGAATTTGAGGTGGGAAATACTTGCTAATTGTGGGAGAGAGAGAACTCAATCAACTCGCTATAACTCACTTTAATTTCAATAATATTGAATGTCCTTAAAAGAAGGTGAAAAAGAAGAAGACAAATGGGAGCCTTCTAAGAATTCTAATGGCGTAGAGAAGGAGAAGAAACAACTCAATGGGATTCTGAAGGTGGGTCATGCATCCCGCAATGACTAAGAAGGAAAACAATGGGTCGTAATAGTTGTCACGACTAAAAAGAAGAGAGGTTCCTACGCCCAACAACAATTTAACGTCCATGTTCACTTAATAGATAACAAATGGGCTACTGACCACACGCTACCCCATTTGGCACATTGCCCATGCCATTCACCTTTTTGGCATTTTTCATTAACTTTTTTTACCGATTAGGTATGAGACTCGAACGAAATAACAAGGGGTCATGCGAAAATTAGTAATTGCAAATTTTAATCCGCAATAAATCAAATAATACGTAAAATTATTTAAAAAAGACTCTCATGATGTGATATGAGTTTGCTATATGACCTATATATGGTAATACTAATATAAAAATATTTTAAAACTATTGAAAGAATAAATCTCACTCTACACAATACTCTCTAAACGACTACATTGTGGATGGTATTGTGCTGTGGTATGAGAAGAAAAGATCATCTATTTATAGAAGTCTAAAACTTCTCCTCCAAAAAAAGGATAGATATGGAATAATCCTTTTCTACCAAGAAAATATTTTTGAAATAAAACACAATTATGGTAGAATTCAAATAGGATAAGAAATTTAGAGTAAACTCTAACAAATATCTTATTTGCCTAAATTTTCTGGAAAAATCACTACAAAAAATAGGTCAAAATCGATGAAAAGGAACCGACTTTGACAACATCGGTCTCCAAAAAATCTAAAAATTAATTTTGTCCGTTTGTTTGTCATTTTTAATTATTCTAATTATTTCTACTTTTAAAACCCAACTATCCTTCATTTATCCTCGTATTTTACGCGGATTTTTTCGCAAAATTGATAACCGATGGATGCTATCGATTTATATTTTAGAAAAATAAAAATATATTAAGTGGCCGGCGAACAACATCGCTTTTGTTATAAAATACCTATTTATATAAAGATAATATTTTTAAAAGTGTTATTTTAATTTACTTTTAAATAAACCGAATGGATAGTGTCAATATGTCCGTCAGTTTTTTAATTAAATGAGTTGACCATCTGATCAAGAACTGACGGACTACCCGACATTGTCCGTCTGGCCATTTAATATAATCGCACTAGACAACCCTTCCCCATTTCTCTCTTTCTCTTCTCTCTTCTCTCTTAATCTATCAAAAATCATAAGACGCACCCACCCCCACCGTCAAACCCATTCCCGCCCCACCCGATCCACTCCATGTTAGCAAGGTTAGGTTTGTTATTTTTTTCAATTAAATATTTATTGTTAGATTTAGTTAAATGGTTAGATCTAATTATGCTATTATTGTTAAAATGATTATATTATTAATTTTATTGTTAGAATTGTTAGTTTCATCGGGTAAATTGTTAGATTTTAGGTTAAATTGTTAGATTTTATTTTTATTGTAATTGTTGAATTATTATATTCATGATAATGTTATTAGTTAGATTTGTTAGATTTCATTGCTAGATTGTTATATTTTATTGTTAAATTGTTAAATTGTTAAATTGTTAAATTGTTAAATTGTTAAATTGTTAAATTGTTAAATTGTTAAATTGTTAAATTGTTAAATTGTTAAATTGTTAAATTGTTAAATTGTTAAATTGTTAAATTGTTAAATTGTTAGATTTTGTTGTTAATGTTATTTTTAGGCTTGTTAATTAGGTTTAGTTAAAACTTTGTTAGATTGTTAGATTTCATTGTTAAATTGCTAGGATTTCATTGTTAATGTTAATGTTAGGATTGTTAGGTTTGAATGGAATTTGTTAGATTGTTAGATTTTATTGAACAATTGTTAGATTTCATTGTGTTTGAAATTTTGTTATAATTAAAATTCTTGAAAAATTAAAAAAGACAAAATTCAAGTTGAATTTGAAAATTTTAAAATTTAATAATTAAGAAATTTAAAATAACAATTATATATCAAAAATAATATAATAATCTAAAGTTAATAATTATTAAAATTTCATATTCATAATTCAATAATTACAAAAATTTATCATTAAATAATCAAATTCCTTAACTACATATAATTTTAGTAATTAATTATTAAATATTAATTCAATAATTTCTAATTATAAAATTATAAAACACAATTTAAAAATAGTTAAAAAATTTATCAATTAAAAAAACAAAAAAAACATGTAATTTAATTAAAATTAATTAATTTTAATTTATATGTGTAAATTTAAAATATCTTTAATTTTTAGATGAATCATCGTCTCAGGGATATATATAGAACTAATGCAAATCGTAAGGCACAAGGATGAATTTGTTGAAGGTGCTAGATGATTTATCAATCATGCAAATGTCGCTATACCCTTTTCAAACCGATGGGTTGATTAGGTGTCCTTGTAAGCGATGCAATTGCATGAAGTTTTTTAAACCTAATAATGTTGTGTGTTCCTATTTATCAGTTATGGGTTTAAGTCTAGATATTTTGTGTGGACTCGATCAAGGAAGTAGACCGATGGAGAGAATGATATATTTTATAATTTGATCGGTGAAAGTAGTAGGTCCGCACATGATCAAAGTGTTGTCTAACATGAGAGAGTGCATGAGTCGGTCAACGATGCGTTCGTAATACAATATGGGATGGAACTCGAACAATATTTCAAAGAACCCAATGAAGAAGCAATGCGTTTCTACAAAACAACTAAGAGGCTAGTCACCCACTATGTGTACGGAGTCCGCACTCGAGTTGGGTTCGTCATAGCTTAGACTAATCAATATCAAATCAGATTGGAGTGTTCCTCAAGCTGCTATGGACTCTATGGTTGGTCTTTTGGGGGAAATCGTTAACACTGAGTTGACATACCTAAGAATTTCTATTAGGCGAAGAAATTGGTTTCCATGTTAGGATTGTCGTATAATAGAATCCATAATCGTGGAAATGGCCGCATGTTGTCTCCGTAAGAATGATAGGGATCTACAAAGTTGCAAGTTTTGTGGATATGCTCGCGAAGCGTGACTCTGGGTGGAAGATGGTTTCAAGCAGGCGATGCATTATTTACCTCTTATACCCTAAGCAAAGAGGTTGTACACGTCGATGAGTTCTTCTCCGCATATGAGATGGCACCGTGAGAATAGAAGGGCTCCTGGTGTTATGTATCATCCATCAGATGGAGAAGCTTGAAAACATTTTGATAGAACTTATCCCGATTTTGGTTAGTGAACCAAGAAATATTAGGTTAGGCTTGTGTGCATGGTTTTACACCATTCTCTCAAGCTTCGCCGCACCCTACTCGCTAGCCCGTATTCCTCACTCCGTATAATCTTCCACCTGAAATGTGTATGACGGTTCCCTACATATTTCTAAGTTGTATTATCCCGGGTCCGTAATTCAAAAAATTTAATTGATGTTTATCTACAAGCTTTGATAAACGAGTTAATATAATTGTACCAATGTAGTGACTTATGACATATCAACTACAGAATTTTCTTTACGTGCTTGTTTATGGACTATAAATGATTTTCCTGGATAAGGGATACCGTCCGGTTGGATGACCACTCAGTGAATTAGCTTGCCCATATTGCATGGAAAATAGTAAAGCATTCACATTAAAATATGTAATGTGAAAATTTATGGCTTCATTGTCACCGCCGGTTCTGCCGTCGTGATCACGAGTTTAAAAGAATGAAACATGCCTTTCAAAAGAAAAAGGTTAAAAATGATCCGCACCTCCATTGTTGCCAGTGCGAAATTTGGGAGAGAGTTTGCCACTTGCCAAAGGCCAGCGTATGCTACACCTCGTGTACTCGGATTCGGTGTTGTACATAATTGACAAAACAGAGTATATTTTGGGAGTTACCGTACAAAGGACAACCCTTCTACGACACAATCTTGATGTGATAGTACATTTAAAAAAAATTATTTTGATAATTTTTTTAACACCGTGATGAATGTTAAGGGTAAGACAAAAGATAATCTAAAGGCTAGAATGGACTTAAAAGAATATTGTAGAAGAAAGGAACTGTAGTCAGCAGAAACACACAATAATAAATTGTTAAAGCCCAAGGCAAGCTTTTCTTTCACATTGGATGAAAACGTGAGATTTTAGAGCTGGTTAAAAATTTGAAGATGCCCGAGGGCATGCTTCAAATTTGGAAAAGCATGCGTATATGAACGAAGGAAAAAGTTTTGTAAAGGAAAAGCTATGATTGTCATGTTTTCAAGGGAAACTTTAATTCCTATTGCATTTAACCTAGCCACCTCATAGGATATGGAAGCCAATCACGTGAGGTAAGTTTGTTCTTCAAAGATTTGTGTAATAACACTTTGTGGGAGGATAACTTAGAAAGGATGGATAAGAATATTCCCGTGATTACTACTATTGGAAAAGATATTCTACGCTGATTTCATGCAGCGTGAACATTTTTACCCATTCACTTTGTACACGAGGTGCGTCTTGGAGGCCTGGCCACTTTGTACATGTACTAAAACTATGACTTTATACATAATGAATTTATTTTTTTAAAAGTTGGTTTAACCAAATTACTAACATCAAAATTTTATATACGTAACTATTGGCAAGTACAAAAGAACTAAGTAAGCAATGGTCTAAGATTGAAGGATCTATTTATGAAGATTATCTTGCAAGAGAAACTACTCATTTTTGTTCTTACTATTTTGATGTAGCCAGTGCCAACTTTAAGAAATAGGCCTACCCGCAATGATGATGGCATATTGGATCCAAGCTACCATCGATTTTTATTTTTAATCAACTGTGTCAAGGTTCTAAAAAACGAACTGCACGAGGTTCGGGAAAGAGGTATGGGAAATACAATCTATTGTAACACACCTTTTGCTTAATTGCCCCGAAATACAACCATATCTTGAGTAAGTTCATACATATTATTATTGAATATTATTATTTAAATATTAATGCTTAAACTAGTATGTCTGCTAATGTTATTGGAACATTTACTTTGTAGGACAGTGTGGTAATGATGCGATATATGCGAGGCCTCTTAATTGGCCGAAAACTATGTAAGGGTTGAATATCATGTTAACGATATAAGTACAACATAATCATTTGTTTAAATAATTTTTTAAACACTATGTAGGTTCATGATGAAAATAACAATATTGGAATATTTGCAAATTCCGAGTGATACACCTAGCCCGATACTTCAAGTTCACCCATACATAAATATTGCTCAATGGTTTCCAAGTTTCAAACAGAGGAAACTTCTAAGTATAAGAAAACCAATAATAGTGAGTAAAGTAAAGGCGATGTAGACGGTAAATGGCCAAACTCTAAGTGATTATTATGATGCGATACAAGAGATAATGGAGGTTAAGTATGGACGACCGAGAAAAAAAATAGTACTATTTCGGTGTAAGTGGTTTGATCCATCGTACACAGGTACTTAGGGTTAATCAACAACATAATCAGTTAAGCACACCAGACAAGATGATCTTTACGATCCTTTCATCATTGTACAAAATGCTAAGCAAGATATTCAAGACCTCCCCGTAGAGACAATGATGATCAAAGCGGGTGGTTATAAATACTAAGCCCGTGGATCTGACAGAGGCTTTGATAAATGTATTGATGGCGTACTAACATGATTTGATAGCTGTTCATCAAACTTGGATGCCGAGTTAGAACAAAGTTTAAAACATCCTAAACACATATTAGAAGAAGTTTCACGATGATGTAATAATTGAAATGCAATCTGAGGGACGAATCAGAGCAATGAAAATGAACCAAGTGAGGGAGAAGATTCAAATCATGATTATGAAACAAGTGATGAGGAAGAATGATGAAACTAAACAAGTGAGGAGGAAGAATGGGAGAATGATGATTAGCAAGTAACATAATTAATTCTTTTAAGTAATTATTATATCTAATATATACTTATATTATTATTTTAATTATATTTTATAATGCATGTAAACTTGAATGCAAATGTCACAAATGATCGAGGTCAAACTAGTAAGGGTAGTAAATCGAGTAAGAGTAGTAGAAAAACACATAGGAAACCACTAGACTTAGTAAGTTGCTTAGGTGGCCTTCATCTACTCCACATACACACTCTTCTCCACGCCTTTCCTATGTCCCCTATGGTACCGGCATCCAAATACATTCATCTCTGCCTCCATTTCCTACTACTTCTACACTTTCATGCTTACACCTAGCATTCGTCCAATTACCGGAAAACCTTCGATGTATTCATCGTCCGTACTCCTTCCCCGATCGGATCATCTCCCGACATCGGCTTGGCCATGGACCGAGATAACAGCCCGACACTTAATCACAGGTGCTTTTACTACTCCACTCTTGGACCCAGTCATAGAGCACCGAATAACTACACCGACACTGTGCACCGGCACCAGCACCGGCACCATCTTCGCACCAATACTAGCAAAGCTGAAAAGCCACAACTAGGAGATATGTATTGGGCTCCTGTGAGACTAGTGATCGTGCCGATGGATCCGGGGCTAAGTTTGATTTTTATTTTGATTTAGATTTATAATATTCAATATTAATGTTATATTTATGACTCACATATTTATTGTCATTTTTACAAGTTTCATCCAGAAAAGAGGCCTAAATCATCTAAGTGGAGAGTCATTCTGAGGACATATGATCGACCTTATCCAAGTTGGACTAAAATACCACATCGGGTTCGACAGGCCATGTTTAATGAGTTTAATGTATATAAATGAATTATTATTTCATAAATTCTTCTTTGACCAGAATTATTATATATCATCTAATACTTTCGATCTCGACAGTACATCGTACTTCTTGGCTACCTCAAAGACAATAAGAAGATAAGTCACTCTAACTACGAGAGGAAGGTAGATCAAGGATGTTTGATTGGTTTAGGGATGCAAGATTAAAGAACAAGAGGCATGAATCGATGCTACCTCATCTTTTCGAGGCGCTTCAGGAATGTTGGAACACGCCCGAATTTAAGGTGTGAACATGCGGTTAAGGCTGTGGAGGAAGGAAAAGGTGGTTCATTGTACATTGAGGTGCAAAGAGTCAAGGGACGATAGCTAGAGAATTGGTAAGTAATTATATTTAATATCTATATAAATTTGATTAAATTTTACATCTTGTTTTACTTCGATTATATTAATTTTATTTTCAAAGCAAAAAATTGGGTCATGCAACTTACCAGAGGAGCTATTTCCTGCCACCCACGTAAAGAAAAAGAAGAATAGTCCTATGTGACACATGGATCGAACAAAGAGCTGAGCAAGCCTATGTAAGTTCATAAATATTATATATAAATAGTAATATGTTAAATTTAATTTGAACAACCATATTAAACTAATTAATTTTTTTTTAATTATGTAGATGGATTATCAGTGACTCTTGTCTGAGTACGCCTGCACTCGTGAAGCCCTAGGTGGGCCGACCCACTCCACCTGATGTCGCTACCCGCATTTGACCGAAAAAGTGGCCGAGGGGAGGGAAAGTGGGAGAGTCTACGACCTAGGATCTAGAAACCAGCCGACTCTGACCCGGGCCGAGTGGAAGGTATCGCCTTTCTAGCCAGCCGAGGCGGTTGATGGTGTCGCATCGCCGCACACGCAAGATTGAACATCTTACACGTGCCTTGGAAGATCCCGAGGCAAGATGCATTGCAGAGAGAGTATAATGTGTCATACCGTCGAGACTCTCAAGGCACAAAGTGAACAAATTTAGCTAAGGAATGCGTAGACGACGTTGCCCTTCTCCTCCTTCAGATGATGAAAAGTGTATTCGATGTATGATGAAAATGAATAGACACCTTAGTTATTAGATTAATGTAAATTGAAAACAAACTTGTATATATATATTTTGATATTTCTAAACTTTGCTGATCATTTTGGTGGATATTTTTCAAACTTTGTATATATATATATTTGATATTTCTAAATCCTTTGTTGATCATTTTGGTGGATATTTAGTGTTGGTTTTAATGTTTTAATTCGATAATTACTAAGTTATCGATGTTCTTGTTCATTTGAAATTGTTTTGGCAAGAATTAGTGCCGATATTCGAAATTGAATTGATTTTTAATTTGGATGTGTGGAATGCGTAAATTGCACTTTTTGTCAGCCGGGAAAAGGCTTATGAAAACCGACGGACAATATAGGTAAGTCCTACTTGCAGATATATACCACAAGAAACCCAGAAAACGACGGACAAACCGACAGTATTCGTCGCTATGTTCTTTAAAACTAAGAATATACCACGAACACCGTCGGTAAATATGATTTAAAAAATTAATTAATAATTAAAATTTATCGATGGCGTCCGTCGGTAATTTTTTCTTCGTCGGGTAATATTTTAAAAACCCACGAAATTAAATTCACCAAACCGACGGACGTCCGTTGGTTTTTTATTTCCGACACGACATATTCCTACGACCCTTCGTCCGCTGATTTTCCATCGTTTTTAGCCAAAATACTGACTCTGTCCGTCGGAATTAGCCCTCGTTTTTTTACTATTTTTGGTAGTGAATAATATTGATCCTCCTTCTTCACATAATTTTCATCACTTCTGTTTACCATGGTTAAAAATAAGATATCTATTAAAAATTGAGGTCCTATGCGTTAAAAATGAGCACAGATTGAAAGTTGGAGCCCTGTGTGTTAAAAGTGAGCACGGATGAAAGTTGAAGCTCATATGTTAAAGGTAAGCATGAGTTAAAATTGAAATCCAAGCATTAAAATTAAGAGTTGAAAGTTGAAGTCCAAGCGTTAAAAGTAAGCATTAACTGAAAATTAATTTTTGTTTTTAAAGATGGAGCAACAAAATTGTTGAAAATATGATTGAAAATTTACTTGATATTTTTTTGTTGACAAAAAAACTTCATCATCGTCAAATTGCTTGCAACTAGAATTGATCTTATCTTGAACCCGTCTTTAACCTCATTGAATCATCGATTCTGATACCACTTGTTGGGATCGAAATATTACGATATTATGTGGAAGCTAATAATTGCAAACCTAGACGCTAATAAATCAAATGACAAAGAAAACCTATAAAAAAGACTTTATGATATGATATAGGTTTGATCAATTGACCTACATACGATAATACTAATATAAAAATATTTTGAATCTATTGAGAGAGCAAATCTCTGTCTAAGCAAAACTCTCTAAACGATTATATTGTGAATGTAGTTATGTTGTGGTATAAGAAGAAAAGATCTTTTATTTATAGAAATTTAAAACTTATCATCCAAAAAAGAATAGATATGGAAATCCTTTTTCACCAACAAAACTTTTTTAAAATAAACACAAATATAATAAAATCTAAATAAGATAAGTAATTCAGAGCAAAACCCTAACAAATTACACACACCTATTCTCCGTGCACTTTAAATATATAAAGAATTTTGCTAACCTACTATGTAAAGTAGTAAATTAGCCTTTTGCACCCACTTTTTTGTTTTCCTTAAATTAGTACCTTAAAAACACATGAATGAAGAGAAAATTTTGGTCTTTCAATTTAAAAAAAAAAAAAAAAAAGAAAAAGAAGGCCCAATTGCTTCTCCTTCCTCTGCACTTTGTTCCAACTTTACTCCCAATATAGAACTCTACCGAAACCATCCCTTCACCGCCTCTTGTCCGCTTTTAATAAAACCTTTAGAGGTCCGTAGTAATAATGATCTTCTATGAGAGCTCTAGTATATATATGTGGTCCATCATCATGTAATAAATATTTTTGTAACTGATTTTTCTGCTTATCCGAGTTCTGATTAATAAAATAATAATTTTGTGTTCTGTATGAACCAAAATACGAGTTTGATACTTGAACGTTTTAAAAGATGACACGTGAAAGTCAAAGTCTAATCAAATCCGGCTCAGCAAGAATGACACCGAGTACAATAGTTGATCATATTCAATTGTCAATATCTGTCTACTCAAGATTCAAAGTAATGGTGCAAACCAACCTAGCTCTGAAATAACATGACAAGAATTAAGTGCATTTGTGACCAGTTAGAACAAGCTTCAATCAATAACCATTTCCTTCAAACTTTCTAGAGTTCGAGGTCTAGTAGTTATTGTTATTTAAATTTTCTGAATTGTAAAACCATAAACAAATCCAAGCGCTAAAAAGTTAAGAGTGAGATGTAGTATAGATAGAAAGTGTCTTATATGTTGATATACCTCATCTTTTCCAATTTCCAGGGGTAAGTAGAGAGAAAATTAAATTATTAAGTTAAACTAAAAATTTTGATAATTCAATATTTTGATGATCAGTATGATATGAAGGAGTAAATTTTTGTATTCGAAATGCAAAGATGTCCTATGGGCATTTGAATGTAGTCTTCTCATAATTCTCCGCGGTGCTATCATGATCTAGTTGTATCCATAGTAACCATCTAAGAAGCTATAATAATCACCCTACCAGTTGATTCAACATATGATCCATGAAGGGTAGTAGATGGTGATCCTTCTTGGTGACTGTGTTCAGTTTGCGATAATCAATGCAAATTCGCTAGCTTGACACAAGCTCATCTCTATCATTCCACACTACATTTATTCCCCTAACAATATTTTTAAATCCTGCCTCAACTCCTCAACGAAGTTGTGGCCGATGATCTCCTTCGACTGCATGTGATGCAGGCAGTCCTACAAGTAGCTTTTACATCTCTCTCGTACCTGCACAAGAGATTCTCCAGCCTTCTTAATGAATTGTGATTAATGTGAGTGAATAAACTAGGCCAACCAAAAAAGTGGGGGGAGTAGTAAAATAAGTTGCATCCTCGCAAGGGTGAAGTCTATATATAATTTACTAAATTATCTTATCAAAATTTATTGTATTAGATCAAATTTTCAATGTTTAGTATTTATTTTTAATGACTGAATTATCAAAATTGAACTTTAAAAATATTCAAAGCATATCCCTAATGGATAATGTAACTTTCAGAAAGATTAGAAGGGAGAATTATGCATTAATGAAAAATTAGACAATTTACTTAAATATTAAAAGCTTGATTTGATTAAGGTTAATAAAGCAGAATCTAAAATTAATTAGGCATTTGGAGAATCAAACTTAGGGGTGTGTAAATGTCGATTTAATCATTAAATCGAATTAAAAAATATTATTAATTTATTGATATCAAATTAATG